>JAEIFU010002400.1:0-44454 GCA_018904235.1 Lordiphosa stackelbergi
CCCCAAATTCTCTGGGTTTCGAATCGCGCACCAGATTAAGCGAGGTCAATCGTACAACTCTTTGTATTAAAGCAATGAGGTAAATTTTTGATTACATTTTTCACATATTTTTATGTTTATAATTAATGTAGAACCATAGACTCCGTTCATGTTGAAGGATTTAAAATATTTGTTTTCTGGCATCCCAAAAGTATAACATTTTAAAAGGGAAGATGCTTTTCAAAGAATTGCTGTACCTTGCAGCACACTTGGATGAGGTTAGAGCGGTTGCCAGGGACAAATTTCTGTCCATTCCTCTTTCTCTTCAGTATAAAAAGGGTCTGAAAAAGGGGAGACTAACTTAAGACATCTAGATCTGTTGGGAGGCTTGCATAAAAACTAATCGTTGTCTAGCCATCTCTAAGACGTACATTAGCAATTCAGAGTCGACAGGTTTTTGACTGTGTCAGGGCAGAAACCTCTTCCTTCTTCGTCCCCGCCAAATTTTGCAGAATTCTGTAGCTGAGCAGCAGATATCTGTCTAAGGCTTAAGACATGAGCTCCAGCAAATTCTGTATTGCATAAACAGCTAGAAATTTGCCAGCCATATGAAAATAAATCACAAAACAAAGGCCTTTGGCGTCAAAAATTTGTGGAGTTATTTTTATAAGGAATTTTGCTTTTGCTTTTTCTTCATGGCACATTTAGCCAAATACCTAGAAACAAATTAAGAGTCTCAGCAGACAGAATCTGAGGATCCACCAGACGTGCTCACCCACACCGCAAACACAAGCCAAATAACAGAACCCAAGGCAAACGCCATCTAGCAGAATAACGTGTCCGAAGCCATAAGCCGCCTCCAGCCCAATTTTGTCCTGAGAGGAAGACCTCCCCTATTAACGATGTTGAAAAATCCCTGCCCAGAACACGCGGACAACAGTGGCTCAACTTCGTTCAGGGTGCTCTTGAACACTCAACAGCTACTTGGCGAGGATAAATCAGGCAGTGATCGATACGTGTCCCAAATGCGGGCTATTACCGCACGACACGAACCACCTTTTCGATTGCCCAGCTGATCCGTCACACCTGACGCCTTGTCTCCTCTGAACCGATCCCATCCAAACAGCTAGTTTTCTTGGACTGGACCTGGAAGACTCAGACACAAACACATCTTTACTCCATACTCTACTCAACCCCCATTTTCTCTAAAAAATGTTATGTTTCTTTACTCCAAACTTTCTTTATATTTTCCCAACAACATATGCGTAGGGAAGAGTGGGGGTTGTGATCATAGTTTTATTTTCCAAATAAAACTTTGCCAAAAATCAATATTTTTTCGTTCTGTAAATTTTGTATTTTAGTTAAAAGATGCATAAAACTATCCTCATCACGAATTTTTCATATTCGTATTTTTTCATATATCATTTCATATTGAAAAAAACGTGAGTTTTTAGCATTTCGTTGTGAGCCACCCATTTAAAAGTTGAAAATTCGTGTTTTTATGCAGTTATTCTTTACAAAAAGGAAAAATTGGCAATTTTTCTCATATTTTTAATTATGAAATATTAATGAAAAGTGGAAAAAGAGTGACGGCAGCGGGCTTGTTTTCTTTTATATACGAGCACTTTTTGCTTGTGGCTGTTCTTTTGTTTGCCTTTTTCAATGATTTTTTACTTCTTTGGGGCGTTTTTCTTCTGCTTTATTGCGCATCATTGCAATACTCTCTTTGGAAGTCAAAACCCACTTTTTGGCAAAGAGGCCCATAACCCCACATATCTCACTTTATTTTAATTGACGTCACATAACAAAAATATATTTTTTTAAATTCATATTTCTATCAAAATGGCAATTGACCATAAATATTTCCTTCATACCTACTTTTGGCGTTACGAAATAAATTTTAATTAATATTCACAAGTCAAAAATGTAAAAAAAAAAACCTTTTTTTTTTGGATAATAAAATCGCGTTCTAGTGCTCAAACTTAAAAGAACGTGTTGACTGATAGGTTGCTTGCCAAGGGTAAGGTAATAAGAAGGGAAACACTTGACATAAACATTTGACATTTTTTTTTGCGGCCAATATTTGCGTGGCTTACAACCCCCAGTGGCTCAGAACTAGGGATTTCGAAATATCGATATCGAATACTTGTTGAATATATTTTTGGAGTGTATTTTTATAAGATTCGGCCACAAAAAGGGAGATTTTCTGAAGGCATTCTCTTGGATATTACTAGTATTACTGTCATTACTAATATCCAAGAGAATGCCCTTAGGAAACTTGTCATTGTGAGTAAGTGTCTGTATAAATGCGCACAGTTCTCAGTATCAGTCTTAAAATTGAGTCTCCTGTCAGTTGAAACTTGAGAATATAAAAAATTTTGTGAAGCGTTTGGTGTTACTGCTCTTGTTGTAGTATTGTCGCTGCCTCAAAATTTGGCGAGTGGCCGCTTTCTACGCAATGTGCTGCCAGCGCAGTTTTTTGTATGTGTGTTTGATGTCGTAGCTTGTAGTCAGATTTATGTTGGGCTATTCGGGTTTTTAACTTGGATTTTGTCGTTCCTATGTAGACTTTGTTGCAAATATCGTCATTAGATCCTTCGCATGGTATTTTGTAGATGACATTCTTGACATCCGCTTTGTCTATTTTTGATTTGGTCCTGTTGAAAAATCCTTTCATCGTGTTTGAAGGTTTATGCGCAATTTGTATGTTTTGTTTGTCGTAGCAGTTTGATCGTGCGAATCGTTCTGATAGTTTAGGTACGTATGTGAGTGACCGGTATTTCTTAGGTTCCAGTATTCTGTTATTATTTGCGTTTTTGTGTCTTTTTATCAATGAGTCAATTACCCACATAGGGAAATCATTATTTGACAAAATTACTTTTATCTCCGATTCTATGGCTGTCTGATATGTTTTGTCGCTGATAGTTGTCATTCGTTGAATATACCCAAGTGCCGTATTCATTATCATGCTTCTTGGATGTTTTGAATTAAAGTTGATAATCCGTCCTGAGGCTGTTGGTTTCATGTACCACTTTGTTTTTAAAATGTTGCCGTGTCTATTTATTGTGGTGTCTAAATAAGGTAATTTTCCGTCTTCTTCTAGTTCCAATGTGAATTTAATGTTTCTGTGATAGCTATTTAGCGTCTCCAGAGTAGTTTGCACTTCGTCCTCTCTCACTATAGCAAACAAGTCATCAACGTATTTGGTGAGTACTCTGGGTTGATGTTTTAGTTTCCTGATAGTGCTCTCTAAAAGTTCCCTCCATTATAATGTCTGCTATGATGGGTGAGGCTGGGGGATCCCTGGGCATTCCTTTCAGCTGAGGTAATTTTGTCCTCAAATTTAAAAATATCTACCTATAAGCAAAATTTTGCTAGTCCATGAAAAGTTGTCTGGGAATTTGGGTATGCCTCTAATTGTTGGCCATTTTTGTCTAATGGTGTCCATTGCTAAATCTATCGGTATGCTAGGAAACAGGGACACAACACAAACGACACAAGAACTTCACGTCACATTATGGGTATTGTCCTTTCTTGAATTCTGCGCGTTTTTTACATTAAATGTTGATCCACGTCAGTGTTAAGATCTTTTAGTTCGGAGCTGGGAACCTATTGAGGAGCAAATCGGCGTAGGGGGTTCCTTCTTTATGGATTTTGGGTAGTCCATAGATCCTTGGAGGTAGCGCTGTGTTCGTCGAAAGCTGACTTCTTTCGGCCTTTGAAATCAGCTTCAGCTTGAATAGTTGATCCACTAAACTGTTGTTTTTGGTTTGGAGTCTTGATGTAGGGTCTTGTCTTACAGTTCTATATGTGCATAAATCTCCTAATATATTCGTCATTTTCCTCTTGTAGTCGTCAGATTCCATATTCGATATCGATATTTCGACAACCCTACTCAGAACCCCCATTCTCCCCTAACATTACTCTCATCCACAGAAGCCGCTACAACAACAACAACTAAAATAAGAGGAATGTCGAACTGCTGTATTAATTCATGAAGAGATATTGCTTTGAACGATTTTAATCCAACTGACTTAAAACATAGCCTTTAATCAGGGAATCAAACCGTATTTCGTATTTCGGTTCCGGTTCTGGTACTTATAATTCGGTAAAAGGTTATGTTTCGGTTCTAACATTATTTCGGTTTTCGGTTCCGTATTGGTACCTTTACCGGTACGTACCGGTATGAATCGGTAAAATATATAAAAAGATCGGTTATTGGACTTAAGTCCATCCGATTTCTTAGCCAAGACATAATAACTACACCCTTGAAAATAAAATTTATACACTTACTGTCCCCTTCACAAAGGCGTACATACGATTGTGGAAACTTTGTCTAGTTTTCTGTCCACTGTTTATGTACATTTTCTTTGCTTTGTAAAAGTTTTAAGCTGTGGAACATTAATAATCACAGTTTTGAGAAAAAATGTTTAAGCGCTGGTCAAAGAAATTTGACTATCCCTTTTCGACAAAGATTCTGTACACTTCTCTTATCCGTCCGATTCTTGATTATGCATCATGTTTTTGATCTCCACAATATGATGGGTCATCAAGATAGAATTGAATCTGTGCAAAAACAGTCCATCAATCTAAACTCCAGAAACCTTCCCCCTCTTTTCAACCGTAGAGTGATGCTTGGGGTAATCTTTATACATATTAGTCTATGTAATAATAATAATATAATGGTGAAATCGACTCATCTGAGTTGAGGGGCCAAATTAACCTCAGCGTTCCGATTAGACTGACTTCTAATTATATCCCCTTATTACTGAATCGTTGCCTATGCCTTCATAGAATCGTTTCGTTTTCTCTGTGATGATTACAATAAACTCTACCGAGCAATCGACTCGGAAGCTTCTATTTCTGCTTTAAAAACTACTATTTTAACTTATTTAGCCTATAGTTAACGTTACTCTAAGTTTTTTCTTTAAGTTACGGGCTGCGCTTGTTTTTCTTTTTTTTCTTTCACATACAAAGTTTTGTTAACCAGACTTTCCTCGTTTGGTTCCGGTTTGAGGTTCAAATGATTTTTCCGTTACCAAGGAATCTGATTCCACTCTTCTGGTGATTAAAGAACTTTGGACAAACAATGGCCTTCAATTCCGGTCCGTTTCAAAAACAAAATACAAGCCCCTTCGAAATCAAGAAACTAACTGCTGTTACAACGTTCTCGCAGTTCTCTCCTTAAAGCACTTACCATATGCATACCCTCCATGGTATCCGCACCATATTCAAACATAATCACAGGTTTCTGATATCGATCATGCCACAGCTTGGCCTCGTTGTATAGCAGATTTACAATCATATCAGTTTGTCCCGCATTTTGATACCAGGCATTATAGCGATTGAACCCGATAATATCCAAAAATTGGGCCAATTTGCAGAGATTTGGATTGGCATTAATAGCAGCCGTTAAGGGTCGTCCTTGTGCAATGCCTTTGGTATAGTTGACCAAAGCTCTAAAGTACAAATAAATTTATTTCTGGAATATGTAACCCTACCTAATACCTACCCGAAATAGGCCTCAGCTCCTTTCTTGGTTGAGCGCGGCTCATTGGCTATGGACCAGGCTATGACACTGACATGATTTCGATCCCGATGTATCAGTTGCTCCAAGGCAGACATATGATTCTCCAATAACTCTGGCTCAAAGAGATCTATATTGACCGCCGAGCACTCATCAATGATCAGGATGCCCTGTTCGTCGGCAAATTGCATGGATTCCTCAGAGTAGGGATAGTGGGAGGTGCGATAAGCATTGGCTCCTATCCATTTCAAAAGATTAAAATCCCGTGTGATCAAGGCATTATCCAGGCCCTTGCCACGAATCTGCCAAGAAAAAGATATTTTCAAATGTTTAGGATCAGTTTTAAGGAATTAGTCAACTCACATCCGCATCCTCATGCTTGCCAAAGCCGCGCAGGTAGAGCGGATTACCATTTATCAGCAAAGTTTGGTTGCTCCAACTTAGATCACGTATGCCCACGGGCAGTCTATAAACATCACAGAGTAATTTGTTCTTGTAAAGCCCAAACTCAAGATTGTAGAGATAACCAGGCTCAGGATTCATAAGATAAGGCCACCAGGGCTTGACATTTGTAACCAAAAGGGTGCCTTTAGTGATGACTCGATTGATTTGATGAGCCACCACTTCACCCTCGCTATTCCGCAACATTAGCTGTACATATTTGTCTGTTTCATCATCATCCTCCTCCTCCTCTTCATTTAGCCACAGGCGGTAATCAATACGTCCTATTTGCTCGTCCGATATTTGCGTTTTCAACTCTATATCCCGTATATAAGCCAGGGGAGTCGTGTACAGATAAACCGAACGATGTATACCCGCATAGTTGAAAAAGTCAAAGGTGTAACTCTGCATCCAAGTAACACCATCATCTGTGGTCACATTTTGCACTTGTCCTTGGGGTATGGTGCGATTATTCAAACGATTGTCACACATGACTTGCAAGCGATTCTCTTGTCCAAAATATAGAACATCTGAGATCTCCGCCTCGAAGGGCAAATGTCCTATGCTGTGGTTCAACACCTTTTGTCCATTTAGCCACACCACGGCCTGATAGTGAACGCTGCCAAAACGCAACCAAGTACGTTGATTAATCTTCCAACTGGAGGGCACAAAAAAGTGCCGCTCATACCACACCGTGCCCACATGATCTCTGAGTTTGTAGTCGGTGGTCAAATCATTATACGAAGCCGGCACTGGCATAGGAATGGTCACATGGCCGGTCTTACTTAAGCTCTTCTCGTACCACTTTTCGCGTATGCCCTGCAGCGGATCAGTGACATTGCTTTTGAGAAGACGCCATAATCCGTCCAGACTGCGTACTTCACGCGTTTCGGACTCGCGCGGATATAGTAGACCTATAGTAGGTAACGGCGGCGCTACTTTTCCATATACATACTCAGTGTCCACTTCATCCGAGTCCACAATCTCTGCAGCAACTAGGTTAAAGCAGCTAAGGAGGAGGAGGAGCAGGCCAATAGAGTTTGATACTTCCATGGCCCAGGGTAGTGAGTAATTTCTGCTTTTTTCATTGCATGTTTTAAATGTTGTGATAAGCAAATGAATACCAGGTGGCAACGCCATACAGCAACATATGGGAGGGTTAGCAAATGAACTACTAGTTCCGACACCGCACAGTGAGGCAATTGATATGAAAATGCAAACTATTATTTATTTTTATTCACTGTCTGTTTGTGGAATATTTGGATAAGTAGAATATTTTGTGAAAACAGCGCGTTGTATAAACCCAAATAGTTTAAAAGAAAGTGTTTTAAACATAGGAGTCACTAATTTTGCAAAAATGTAAAGCTACAATTTTATTCATATTTTATACAACTTCTTTCAAAAAAAAATCAAAGATGCTTATTTTTAAGAAATATAGAGAAGGTTTATTTTTTTGGAAATGGCAAATGGGAGACATACAGGCCTGTTCCGAATTCCGAAAACGAGTGGAATTGTCGCAAATCGAGTTGATTACTGTTCTGAAAAGCCCAAATGCCCCAGAATTGTCGTTTTTAAAAGTTGTGCTGCAGAGTCAGCGGTATGAAAAGTAATTGCTATTCAAAGCATTAAAATAAATCCCAAAATTATAAACTAATCAATTTAATAATGTGGATTATTTTTTAAATCGTTTAGCATCACCTTAAAGTGTTTACAGTTTAGTGTATATTAAAATCATTCTTTTATAAACATCTATAAAATACTGCGCGAAAAGCAAAACCGAGCGCCTGTTCTTAAACCGAGCTGTTCTGAATTCAATTACTTTTAGTCTATTTCATCCGTCAATCGATAGCTGCTAGGATTGCTTCATATAAATTAATGAATTTGCAAGCTCTTTTAGTAAGTATTGTAGCAGTATAACCATAATATTTAACATCAAAAAAAAAAAAATAATAATTGTTAAAAATAAAAAAAAGTTGTCATAATTAGAAAAGAAGAGTGCAGTAAAAAAAAAAGATAGAGAGAAAAACAACGCTTCCGTCGATAGATAGAGTGGGCTACCCACGACCGACGCACGTATTGTGTAAAATTAAATCAAAGAAAAAAATAAAAATTTGGCGGTTGGCAATCTTAATCATTTAATTTGTTCCAAGTAGATTTGTTTACATCAATTTTTGAATATGATATCTCTCAAATGGCCGCCTCTGGCGTTGATGGCGTATTGTGCCCTTTTTGCAGCATTTTCCATCGATTTCGCCAACATTTCGGCCGGAATAGCGGCTATTTCTTCACGAATGTTGTCCTTGAGCTCTTCTACGGTCCTTGGCTTGTTAACGTAAACCTTTGACTTCAAATATCCCCACAAGAAGAAGTCAGGCGGCGTCAAATCGGGCGAACGCGGTGGCCAGTCCAAATCACCACTTTTCGACATCAAACGGCCCGGAAACAATTTCTTCAGAAAATCGATTGTTATGCGACTTGTGTGCGGTGGAGCGCCGTCTTGTTGAAACCAGAACTGCCTCATACGCTTTCGACGAATAATTGGCATCACAAAATTGGTCATCATGTCGCGATAACGCTCCTGGTTGATGGTAACAGCATGGCCATTTTCATTTTGGAAGAAAAACGGCCCAATGACCGTTTTCGCACTAACGCCGCACCAAACTGTGACTTTTTCGTCATGAAGAGGCACTTCTTGAATCTCCTGAGGATTTTTCAGTGGCGTAAATACGGCAATTTTGCTTATTTACGGTCCCATTTCACACATTTCGGTCACATTTTTTAATTTTTTAAAAGCACGTTGAGTTTTCACAATTGACTTGTTCTGTTGAATGTAAATTTCAACTATTTCAGAGCGCTCGCGTGGCGTGTATTGTTCCATGGTAAAAATCTGCTTGGACTGACGCTTCAAACGCGGTATGTCATTAAGCGATCTGACATCTCTGAAAAAACTTTGGCGTTGCCAGATGGGTCCGTCGAATATAAGTGTTTGACATTGGAAAAAATTAAAAATTTAAAGCTACAATTTTATTCATTTTTTACTACTACTTCTTTCAAAAAAAAATTATTAAATGATGCGATATTTTTAAGCAATATGGAGACAGCTTAGACATTGATAGGTACAGTTAACCTGCATTTTAACTACATGCAAAAAGCTTTATCCATGGAGGAAAAAAGGTTACCTAGGATTTTGGCAGAGCACCTTTTAAAAGAGCGACTACAATGTTTTAGAGAGTGGGACAGTCTAGCCACGGATCACGGAGTTCGATTGAATCTTGAAGATAACGCAACATGGAATACTTGGGCTAGGAATATTACGGTTAAAATTGATGCAGCATATAGGATGAAATTTGTTGAAGAATCCCGGAGAAGCTCAGAGCGTTTGATCTATAGGCAACTGCACTACGACCTGGGAGAGAATAACTATTTCTCCGATGAGTTTCCAATTGAAGGAATAAGAAGTATTTTCATGGCCAGAGGTGAAATATTAAACTTGAATTTTATTCCAAATGTCACGAGAAATGACACAAACTGCCCTCTGTGCAACTGGAGGGAGCAAGAAAATGTCATCCATTTCATTGGAGGTTGCCCTATTCTGCGGGAGCTCCGGCTATCAGTTTTCGGAAAATGTACCCTTTTTCCGCACGAAATAGTAAATATCCTCAACGGCGCGGACTGGTCAAAGCTACAGAGTTATGTGATTAAAGCCTTAGCATATAGAAACAGAATCATAAAGGGATTATTTTAAAAGGAAATTTAGTTTTTAGTTTTTTAGTATTAGTTATTTATAATATTTGTAAATCCTGCTAGCACTAATTCGCAAACCCAAAGCGCATGGCTGAACGATCTGGTATCTGGGGAAGACCCGGGAAGCCAGGTGTATTAAGCTACGTGTAGAGGGTGCGAGGCGGTGAGCGACAGACGGTTCTTTTAACCAAGTCGCCGAGTAACTAAACTTTTTATTTTTAATTTTTTTGTATACCATTCCTTAGATTTATATAAATTTAAGTTATTCTATTTACAAAAAAATAAGAAATAAAAAACCTACTACTACTACTACTTCTTTACGTTTTAGACAAGAGTATAAAAGAAAATAGACAAATCCATCTAGATCCATCTAAGTAGTGGAGTGGCGTGGGTTTGGCGTCGAAAAGTTCTCCCCTCCCCCAAGTTAAATTATTGACTCTTATATTCTTCCCAAAAACAATTTAAATATGCTTTTTATTAAGTAATTTACAAAAATACAATCCACTTAACTTACGAAACAAAAAGATTTGTAAATACAGGGCAATGTAGCGGAGTTTTTTTTATATATTTTTTTTTTTTTGGAAATGCATTGGATTGGCAGTGGTTTGGGGTTCACCCAGATGGCACACACTGCTCATACATATAAATATTAATAAAAACAAAAACGTTAAACGTAAGCATACTTAATTACAGTCATCAAATACTTCAAGATTGTACTCTGTTGTCTTTTTTTTAAGTTCTACCGCTTTTCGCCTTATAAATCGGTGGAATCGTGTTTGCCACGATTGCCCACATCGGCAATGTAGGTAAACAAATCCTCGGGAAAACTGCAATCTTCCAGTTCTCGACCAAGAGCAAAATAACGTTTGCGCAACAAATGAGCTGCCGCCTTCGGTTGACGGGCGCGAGTGAAGACGCCCTTTTTATTGCCACCAACACGGGTGTAGGCTAAAGAGAAGATGTAAAAATATATATATCAGATGAGTATATGAAACGTATCAGAATACCCACATTGTGCTGTCTTAAAGTCAGCAAAGTTCCACACAAATTCACCCAGGAACCAACCCTTGCGACGCAGAACATCAAAGGCCTTGAAATGGCGAGCAAAGATTTCCGATTGAAATTCCTCAGACCAGACATAAGCAGGTTGCTGCAAAGGAGAGAGAGAGAGAGAGAGTGATATTATGGTACAAATCTCGATCAGGGCCGGCCAAAGGGGGACCACAGAAATGCTTGTGTTGGCGAGCAAGAAAGACTTCCAAATTCGTACATTCACAAATTCGGCTTGATTCTGTGTGAAAGCATGAGTAACTTCGGCCACTGGTGGCCATGGGCTGAACGGCCCTGGTACCAACTACTTCTCCTAGCTATTGACAGCCTATTATTCTCACAAAAATAAACATTTCTTCTATCCTCGAAACTCATTAAACTATTGTAGATACTACCTTTAAAATCAAATGTTTCTGGTCTAAACAGAACAGAATTTATAAAAACTTTCTTATTTAATTACAGGGAGAACCTGGAGGAGACTACTTTTAAAAGTCAGAAATATCGAAGTCAAAAAACTTTGACGAGTAAGACGGGCTACAAATGCGATATACACAAAAGAATAAATGCAAAAGCACTCCTGTATTTGCGGGTCATGGTGTATGCGAGCTCGTGTATTTGTAAGTACAAATACCCTCGCCGCCTCATAGCTTCGGGCACAAGTCGGCGCGAGCTCTTGTTGCCGAAATCAAAGATCTACTGCGGGCTGCGGGCGATCACGGCTCGTACACGTACACGAGCCATACACACGCAGCATAAGGCTGTTTTGTTTTTGTTTTAGAGTTCTTATAACCAGAGATTAAAACCGCAACGGATAACGGGGGTTACACTTACTGTTTTGGCAGATCTCTGCCACGGTTACGGTTATTAACCTTATTCTGTATCTGGTTTCGGTTACGGTTACGGTTATGGGTATAAAATATCACTTTGAAAAATCATGCAGACAAAAGCGGCTCCATTTGAAATCTCATTTATTAGCACTAAATGCTAAACTGAACTAAATTAAAGTAAACTAAAAGTACTAAAATTAGGGATGTCGAAATATCGATATCAAATATTTGTTGAATATATTTTTGGTGTGTATTTTTGTTAATTTCGGCCACAAAAAGAGAGGTTTTCTGTGGGCATTCTTTTGGATATTACTAGTTTTACTGATATAACTAATATCCAGGAGAATACCTTTAGGAAACCTTCCTTTTTATCCAAAACCAAAAATAAGTATTCATAAATATATCGTCAAAGTTATTCGATATCGATATTTCGACCTATACTAAATGCTATAGGAATTTTGCGCTGTAACACTGAATGCGATACTTTGTGACTCAATATAATTTCAGCATAAAGGCACACGAAACGGAAAAGAATGTGCCAGAAATATTTTTATCTCACAAATCTAAATATCTTACATACACAAGCTAAACCCACCACGAGATTTTAAGAAATAGAGTTGTTATTTTATTTTTGTTTATCTTTTTAATCTTTTAGACAGTTTCGAGTTCACAGCTGATAAAAGGATTGTGTTTCACTGTCTAATTGAATTTTTAAAAGGAACTACTACTGTGGGCACTACTAGCAGAGCACGCCCGAGGCTGTTGATCATGAGAGCAGAAATGTCTTGAGAACAATGTTATACCTTTGCGACTGTTACTGTTAGTGTACACATATTGTTGCTAGTGATTGTACTCCCTGTTAGTTTTCTTCTTTTGACAAACTGGCATTGCTGATTTACCCTATACAAACTTTTGTTTGGCATTTTTACTCACTTCGCGGTCAAATTTTCCAAATTTTCTTTTATAGTGCGCGCTTACGTAACTAAACGAAGGTCTTTGCCAAATCTTTGATCTTTAGGATATGCGGTCTTGGCTGTGGGTTGATAATCAGTCAGTCAGTCGGGCGTAGAGATTTATATATATATGAATAAGCATGTTAAAGGCTTTCTATTTCATTCACATTCAGAGGAAGAAAGTAACTTGAAAAAGGCGATCGCGCAAGCAATAACAACATGTGCCCACCCGAACCGATTTTAAACCTCTTCACACCTGTTTAGCTTTAATCTCAGCAAGTGTAAATGTATGACTTTTAGTCGTAATCAACCATATGAGTTTGATTATATGATTGATTCCATCCCTTTGGAACGTATCCGAGAAAGTTGATGATTTGGGTATACAATTTGTTCCCAAGTTATGTTTCAATAGTCATATATCAGTTATCTCAAACAAGCTTTGACCGACACTAAGCAACGTCTATGTCCACTAGTGAGACCAATACTTGCAAAAATATCAAGATCAACTGAATCGGTTCAAAACAGTTCTTAATTTTTGCTCTTCGAGGCTTTAACTGGGATTCCACCATTCATCTTCCTCCTTATGGGGACAGATTACGCCTAATCAACCTGCCTTGTCAAGAACCGCCGAACTTGCCAAGTGTTCCTTTTTATTCATAAACTCCTGTCAGGAGATATCGACTCTATCGCTTTTGATCTAATATAAGTCTTGCAGTCCCAAAACGTGTTACTAGAAACTTTTATCATTTTTATCTAACAACAAATACATCTACAAACCTTTCCGAGAGACTTTGTTTAAATATAATTTGATTCACATTTTTTCATCTAAATCCCGTTGTACATAATTTATTTTCGTTCCTAGAGGTAAAGTTAGACAGAACATTTAAAGCTATAAATCAATAAATGTGCGAATACCTACGTTTTCATACAAACAAACTGCCATTATAAATAAAGGGAAAGATGAGGAACAAGAAAGAAAGCTAACTAAAATCTTTACCTTTTTTATCTTTCCTCTAATTTGTTCATAAAGTAAATTTACTTATATCGAAACTTTAACTAGTAGAGGAAAACCCGAATATAACCCATATATTTGTTTCTGTTAAAGGGTACTGGTAACCGGTTATATTAAAAATGTTTTTCGGTTACGGGTAGGGTTTCGGTTACAAATTTTAAAGTCTTTTAAGCGATTAAAGGTAACGGTTTCGGTTACGGTTTTAATCACTGCTTACAACACAACAAAAAGGCGAGCAAGCCGCGAGTGGTTAAGTGCGTAACTCGATTGATATTCGCACGTGGCAATCGTGAAGCTCGCTGGGCAGCTTTAACAAGCTTCTTCTTTTATTACTCGTGTGAAAAATGAGCTTACCCGTTCTGACTCAGTGTGCTTGCGATCATTTCGTGTATGTCAAACCAAAGTGGCGAGCACATTTTGAAAAAGCTCGGCAGGTACACGATTTAATATCACCTAGAGGTAACATTTACCTAGTATAAATGAGATGATTGAGAATTTAAGCCTATAATGGCCACTGAATAGAGTGTTCTTCCAAGTATTATTTATTTTTTAAATCTTTTTAAATTGTATGTCCCAAGAAGAATGTTCTATGGGCTTGGTGCAAGTCGATTCGCTGAGGATATCACCTATTTCTATAAGAAAGTCTATTATCAGGCCTGTTCCCGTTTCCGAATCCGATTAATCGGAATTGGTAGGAGTTGTGATTTTTAAGAAACGATTAAAGAATTCGGTCGAATCTTTTTGCCATCCAGAGGATTGAATGAAGGTAATTGGGATTTTGAAGTTAAAAGTCGAATAACGCAGTCGATTGTTGGAATCGAAAACGGGAAAAGGCCTGTATATAATGAATTCTGGGACTATCATTGCTTTAGCAGCTTCTTTTCGTACACCTCACAGCGTTAGCTTAAAAATTCCACCAAAACTTGATAGTTTCGGCGGGATTGAAGGATCACTTTTGATGATATTTCTAAATTACTGACTGAGCTTATTGCATTCTGACTTTCAGAGGAGCTAGGAAATAGTTCAAAATTTTCAATCGACTTGAAAATTGTGTTCGAAAACTTCTGATAAACTCAAATTATATGACATATCATGCTAAATAATCTGATATACAGGAAGAAATCTGCTTAGTGGATTTCAAGCAAAATATAAGCCCAGAATCAGCTTCTAGTTCAACTGGGTTTACGGAAGAGATAAAAACTTGTTATCAAATGAAATCTACAATATATCCAGGCACTTCCACAAAACTACAGCGATCTATTTAGCTGTGCCCGCAGTCTATGCACTATCTTCTGTTCTTTTCTTCAACTCTTTCCTGTGATTGTTGTTATTTGACAAAACACTTTCTTATTTAAAACATACCATATGCAGGCCATCCATAGTATCAGCTCCATATTCGGACATTATAATTGGCTTATTATACTTTTTATTCCAATTGACCGCCTCATCAATGACACGCTGTGTGACCATATCCAAACGTCCGGTATTGGAGTACCAAGCATTATAACGATTAAAGCTGATAATATCGAGTGAAATACCCTGTGAAAGCAAAAATTTTGTATTGAGTTATACAAAGAAAAGAGTTCCCTTTTTTACCGCTTTATCCTCATTAAAGGGTAAGGCTATGGCTGCCGTAATAGGCCTGGTTTTATCCAAAGATCTGGTATAGTTGGCCACAAATCTGTAAAAATTGTAAAACTGACATAAGTTACCATTGGGCAAGCACCCAAGCCAAACTCACTGGAAATAGGTGCCCGCGTTTGTATCACGAGTGCGAGGTTCATTTGCTATGGACCACATGACCACACTAGGATGATTGCGATCACGATGTATAAGTTGTTCCAGCGACGATTTATGTTTGCCCAGCAGTTCCTGACTGAAGTTTCTGTAAAGGCCAAGCAAAAGTTTTAACAAACTCCGTTTGGACAAATTCTTAAAAGCAGACTCAACTCGGTATCCACACTGGGACACTCATCAATAATCATAATGCCATGACGATCAGCAAACTGCATGGATTCCTCAGAGTAGGGATAATGTGAGGTGCGATAGGAATTAGCCCCAATCCATTTGAGCAGATTAAAGTCCCGCGTCATCAGAGCATTGTCCAATCCCTTGCCGCGTATCTATAGAAAAAACTTTAATGAGTAGACCAAATTGAGCTTTATTGAGGTACTCACATCTGAATCCTCATGTCGTCCAAAACCACGGAAGTACACGGGTCTACCATTAATACGAAACTCTGCATTGTTCCAGCTTAGTTGGCGTATGCCCACATTTAGACGATACACATCGAGCAGCTCCTCATTGGCCGCATGCAGCTTAATCTCCAACTCATACAGATAACCCGGTTCCGGATCCATTAAATAGGGCCACCAGGGTTTCACCTTGTCCACCTGCAGCTTGCCCCTCAACTTGGCATCCGAAGAGGCATTGGCCACCAGTTCACCCTGCTGATTATAGAGCTGCACTCGAGCATATAAGGCACTGTCTGCCTCATTGGCTGCACTGCCATTCACATTGATGCTATAAGAGACATAACCCACTGGAAAAGGCATGAGTACAAGAAAATCTAAAAGAACTTAAATAAATTACCGCTATTATCCTCTTTCAGATCTGTTAGAACCTCCACTTCCTCAATGAAAGTCTTGGGTGTGGTATACAAATGAACCGAACGATGTATTCCCGCATAATTAAAGAAATCAAAGGTATAACTTTGTATAATGGTGACCCCATCATCGTTGGGCATCTCGGTGATTTTACCCTGTGGCACGGTGGTCTGTATCAAGGCGTTATCGCACATGACGGTTATGCGATTTTCAGCTCCATATTTTAACAGATGGGTAACCTCGGCCTCGAAAGGCAAATGGCCCATCTCATGCTTTACAGCCTGTTCGCCGTTTACCCACTGTAAAAAAAGAAGAAAAGCATAATTAGTCCTACAACATTCTCCATTGAACTATGGACTTAAAAATAGCAGAGGATTAATTCAAAAGATTAGCTATAAAATAATGCAATCCTGTCAAGACTTATCAATTAACTGAGCATTAACAGTATATTAAATTAGCAGAAACTTAATAGATATCCTAGATGTAATTGTCAGATTTCGATAAATTTAAAACCGTTTAAATTCTGACTCTTACTTAAATTTGGGCCTCCTACCAACTAATACATAATAGTTTTCCTCAGTAAGATCCAGTTTCTATCCGATAGGAACCTTAACACTTAACTCATTAACTAAAACTCATTTTCCGTCCATACGTTCCTATGGCAGCTATAGCGTATATTCACCCGATTTTTAACAAAATACGTAGATCTTATTGAAATATAATATTCGATATTTTTGACTTAAAGAAAGCTAACACTAAAAACAGCCCTTCGGGTCTATGACGGCTATAGGAAACTGCCACCCGATTTTGCTCAAACTTTGCATATCTGTTGAAAAAAACACATAATATTAATAATTGTTTGAGTTTGATCGATTATTCTTGCCTCCCAAGATCAAATGTAGGTAAATGGGTTTTCAGTTAAATAGCCGTCATTTTTGACCGACATACAATCAGTCCAGATTTGATCCAGCAAAAGGTTTCAGGACTGAAATCTTTAATTCGTAACTTAGAAATCAGAAAATTTTTTATACTGGGGGCCATTTTCCGCAAAGTCCAGTTCAAAAAGGTTTCTCCGAATTCTTTAATCGTTTCTTAGATTAAAATCATTTTACGACAGATACAGGATATTGCCAAACCGAACATCTTACAATTTTAATAATTGTAGAGCAGAGTTGGCCAACGAGAGCGAAGCCAATAAATGAGAGTGTATTGGTGTGCATAAGAAAAGAGCCTTGGACCGATTTCAAAGCCGCCCTCGACACACCGATAAAGTCAAGGTTTTTTGAAGCCTTGTCTACCTTTGGTATACCAGCAAAGTTCGTTCGATTTTGCATGATGACGTTGAGAAGCACTCAAAGCTCCGTCAAAATGAAACGAATTCTCCCAGCCTTTTGAAAGAATCTTCGGAAGATTTATGGACCTTTGAAAGTTGGCAAGGATTTTCACATCTGAAAGAATGATGAACTGTATGAGCTCTATGGGGACACTAGTCTAGTCAAGCGCATAAAAACAACAACGGCTAGGACATGTTACGCTGGATGAACAAGCTCCAGCAAAAATGGTCTACAAGCGGAATGCGAAAGAATTGGGAAAAGGCAAGATGGGACGTCCAGGTGCGGAAAGGCATTTCCAAGCTTGGTGTGAACAACTGGTGCCAGCTCGCACGGAGCAGAAACGACTGGCGGGCATTAGTAGCAGCGGCCGAGACCGTTAAGCGGTTGTGATATAAATATCGGGCCAAATAAGAAGAGAAGAAGAATCGCTTGGAACTCTGACGAGTGACTGACTGCTTTCTGCTCTCTTGGTCTCAGCTTCGGCATGCGTTCGGTGCGTATATGTGTAAATAGCGAAATGTCTTTGCCCCCTGGGGGGAACCAGAGACCATCGCTGTTGTAGAGTAAACGAAAGCTGTCATTGAAATCCATATAGTTATCCTATAAGAAGGGACAAAGCTCAATAAACTTACTCGAAGAGTATATTAATAATTTGGATTGCCTTTTCCTGGCACGTAACGTGGAACCTTAACAAAACTTGATTTACCATGCTCCCAAAGTGGACTTTCAAGCGTTATGAAGACCCAAACTACACGAGTTGGGTCATTAAAAATCTCACCTACAAGAAATAGCCAGCTCTATCCCATGGAAAACTTATGGAACAGTGTAAAGGTTCAAGTGTCAGACAAATAGTTAAAAATGTGTTTGAAAAAACAACCCTCGGGAATACGAATTAGTTCAACTCAGTGGCTTACCGAGCTTTTAAACCAGGGGTGCCCAGAAGGAGCATACGGCCGCGTGAACCACCAATACAAATACAAACGAGAAAGGCAAAGCTTACTTCGTCTGTACCAAAGTTTTGGTTGACTTAAAAATAGCTTGTCACAACGGTTAGCGACTTTGACCAAACTTCGCAGATCAGCTTAAAAACATTACATATTACCCATGACCGTGTTTGAGAGCAGTAATATTGAGAACAAAACAGTTTTTCTCACTAAAACCCATTTTTCAAACGAACATTTGTATGGCAGCTACAAGAAGTAGTCATCCGATCCGGTCGGTTCCGACATATTAGCAGCGTGCAGTAAAAAGAAGACTCTGTGCAAAGTTTCAGCTCGATAGCTCCAAAACTGAGGGACTAGTTCGCGTAGAAACAAAGCTTAATCGACTCAGCTCGTCATGCTGATCAAGAATATATATACTTTATGTGGTCGGAGATGATTTCTTCTATGCGTTACAAACTTCTGGGCAAAATTATAATACACTTTTCAAGTGTATAAATAAATATATGTCAATCAAAAACAACCACAAGAAATAGAAATAGAAATCTGGTTTTTGTTTGTGTGTGTGTGTTACTGCTGTCTAATGCACACGCAGCCAACAACAAAGACTTCCCTCTGAGAGAAAGAGAAGAGAGAACATATTTTAAGTTGTTGTTGCTCTACGAAGCCAGACGGGCTGTACGTGCCGGCAACAACAAATCCTTCGCTAGGAAAGGAAGAGAGAAGATAACAAAGTGATTAAAAACTAAACCTAAAATAGTTTCATTGAAAAACAACTCCCCCGTTTGATTGCTTTGGGCAATTCAAACAATTGGCGCTTGTGTTAAATGCGGGGAAAGAATTTCCCCCACTAACAACAGAAGGGCCGATACGGGGCATGCACATACTCTAAAAGCTTTAGTGATTTTTGCGTTTGCAGCTGATGTCGGATTTTGCTACAAGCCTGCCTTTGGGATTCCCAAGCGGTCATAGCAGCTCTGTCATAAGGGACCTTCTGCCAGCTCTTTGAAGTCAGGCGCAGACTGCTGAAGATTGAATTGGTATTCATGAAATAGCTATACAGTCAACCAGCCTCCTTTGTGGTGTTGTGCGTGTCTTGTGTTAGAAAAGTTGTGGACAAAATCATAACTTAATGATCTAGAGCCTGCCAAAAAGTTCTGCGAGAGAAGATAACGCATATGAATTGGTTGTTGCTATATGTAGTCTTTTGGCTTGCGCGGCCAATATCTGTACGCGCCAGCTATTCCTTTGCGTAAAGCAACAACGAATAACCGGCTTGAGGAATGGGCTTGGGCACCCCTAACTAAATTATTGGTTCTGAAATAATGGTTTTCATAATTAAAACTTAAATCAAAGAATAATATCTTGTTCCAGTAAAGCTGTCAAATTATTTGCCTTTGTGAACTTATTTTTACGAATTCTGCAAAGTATTGCTAAGCAATACAAAACGAGCAAGTGCAATTTTAATTAAATTTTTTTCAATCTATGTAAGTTTAACTTTCTCGTTTTTAATTTAACTTCAGCTGTTCTCTGATAGCTTGAAGGAAATATTGTATGTTCTCAATGTGGCGTCACACTATGGTCCCAAATCCTAAAAAGCTGGCCAAAAGTCGAAAAAAAGGTACATCCAGTTAGTATTGTTAATGAGGGGGAAGTGTCCCTACCTGTCTGAGGTATGAACGCCATTCGTGAGCGTCGAGCGTGCCTCATTGCTTACTCGTCATGCTTCGAAAATAAAACAACGTTCAGTAGCGTATAGAATCGCGAAAAGTTAACCGATTTGGATTCTACAAAATAGATTCTACTCCAAAAAGTAAGTACAATTTGAATGTTTTGCTTGAAATTATTATTAACAAGGCATTAAATAGTGAATCATTAATAAAAGTAGATGGTTTTTCTTACATTAGTTACATTCTGAAAAGTAGTGTTAGAAAAAACACCCATCAGATTCCGCTATCAATCAAAGTACAAATTGTTATTTAGACACTTCTTCAAAACATGTCCAAAAATTAGCTGCGGATAGTTGCAGATTCAGCTCGACTGCTTGATCGTCGAACTCGTAATAAAACCCGCGAGTACAAACTTTCAGCTAAATCAAATATAAGGTTGTCAAAAAAGTGTTGCGGTATTTCCGCAAGCTTGTCTTTGCAAGCGCGTAGTTCTAGTTGTATTCGTCGCATCGGTTCACGCTAGAGCTTTTTGGAAAGCTCTTTTCACGCGCTAACACGTGTTTGATTTATTGTTGTTTGTTTTTAGTCGTTCGTGAGTTATAGCGTCGCAAACATGGAGCAAAATAAAGAGAAAATACGGCATATTTTACAGTACTACTACGATAAAGGCAAAAATGCATCTCATGCTGCCAATAAAATTTGTGCAGTTTATGGACCCGATACAGTTTCCATTTCCACCGCACAACGATGGTTTCAACGTTTTCGTTCTGGTGCAGAGGTGATCGAAGATGCGCCACGGTCCGGAAGGCCTGTCGTCGAAAATTGCGATAAAATCGCTGAATTGATCGAAAGAGACCGGCATAGTAGCAGCCGTAGCATCGGCCAAGAGCTGGGCATGAGTCATCAAACCGTTATAAACCATTTGAAGAAGCTTGGATTCAAAAAGAAGCTCGATGTATGGGTGCCACACGACTTGACGCAAAAAAAACATTTTTGCCCGTATGGATGCATGCGAATCGCTTCTGAATCGCAACAAAATCGACCCGTTTTTGAAGCGGATGGTGACTGGCGATGAAAAGTGGGTCACTTACGACAACGTGAGTGGCCAAGCCTGGATTGACGGCCAGGAAGGTTCTTCTGTGTGTTTGGTGGGATTGGCAGGGAATCATCCACTATGAGCTGCTCCCCTATGGCCAAACGCTCAATTCGGACCTGTACTGCCAACAACTGGACCGCTTGAATGCAGCACTCATGCAGAAGAGGCCATCTTTGATCAACAGAGGCCGAATTGTCTTCCATCAGGACAACGCCAGGCCACACACATCTTTGGTGACGCGCCAGAAGCTCCGGGAGCTCGGATGGGAGGTTCTTTTGCATCCACCGTATAGTCCGGATCTCGCACCAAGTGATTACCACCTATTTCTGTCCATGGCGAACGAGCTTGGTAGTCGGAAGTTGGCCACAAGAGAGTCCTGTGAAAATTGGCTCTCCGAGTTTTTTGCCAATGGGGAAGCGAGCTTCTATAAGAGGGGCATTATGAAGTTGGCATCTCGTTGGGAACTCGTCATCGAACAAAACGGCGCATATTTGACTTAAATCGCATAATTATAACCAATTTTATGAACAATTGAAAAATCAATAAAAATACCGCAAGACTTTTTATGCACCGTTTTTATACGTTTTTCGACTTTGGGCCAGCTTTTTGGGATTTGGGACCACTGTGCGTCAGCTGATTAAAGCAAAATAAAGCCCACAGCCTATTTACATAGACTCCACAAAATGTTAAGAGTGGCGAAATCGTTACTTCTGATTCTTTTTGCCTCAATTTTGTTATGATTTTGTCGCCTTACTTTGCAAGTCCGTAGAGGCCTTAAGCATTAACAAAGTCGTCGATGAAATAACTTTAACTTCATAACCTAATAAACTAGCTTCAACGTTTTTTTTCTTTTTGACTAAGCATTTTCGTAAGAATACTGTGCAAAAGGATTGGAACTCTATGATAGATTTAGATGGTTAAGTTGGTTATGTGCACATGTCTAAAAAGTTGTAAATAATACTCTAAAATATCTGTGCAATATCAGTACCTACCACATAAGCCTCATAGTGAACGCTGCCAAAGCGCAACCAGACCCTCTGATCTTTCTCCCAGGAACGTGGCACAAAAAACTTCCGATCATACCACACAGTGCCCACATGATCACGCAAATCATCTGTGGTTATATCATTATACGAGGCCGGCACTGGCATAGGAATAATGGGACGCTTTTTGCTCAAGTCATCGTTAAACCATTGATCCCTAATGCCCTCTGTGGGATTCCTTTCATCCGAGCGCACAAAATTCCAAATGCCATCCAGCGAGCGTACCTCGCGTGTCTCCGATTCACGAGGATAAAGCATGCCGCGTGAGGTGGACACGTCCTTGTTGACGATTATAAGTGCTATGGCGACATTGAGTACATACAGGCAAATGATGAGCGAGACAAGCGAGAGGGCTGAAACGAAAATGAGAAAAAGATATCAAATAACATCGATCAATCATCCACACCAACAGGTGCCTCTACATAAGCAAAACCAGCGTACTGATAAGCTTACATTTCATATCATAGATTGATTGTACAGACGGTCGGTGGCTTTGAGTAACGTGGAGTAACTTGAAATTTTCACCGTAAATAAACTTTGCATGTCAATGTCAACAGAAACAGTAAAGCCTTCTACTACATAAATACTTACAGAGTTGTTATGTTCAGCGGGCGAATCGAAACGGAAATGAAATTGTATACGTTATTATTATGTTAATTTGAAATCAGGACAAAAGCTAAACAAAATGCCAAAACAATGGAACAGCTGAAAAGCTTTCAACGGTCACTGCAGCTGCCGAACAGCTGTTGATAAAAGCTAAAGCTTTTACTCTCACGCAATGAGTCACTTGGCATTCTGTTTAACTAATAGAACACGTTTAACTTGGAAAACAATTAAATAAACAAACATTTAAATAAACGCTTCAAGCCCATAATACTTCTGGGGGAAGTTTTGGGCGGGCGGACGCTTCTACGACCTTGCTTCTTTTCACATTCAATTCACGTTGACCGGTCTGAAGACGAAAGCACACTGAGTATTTTCTATTTATCTTGTCTCTGGCAGCGCCAAAGCTTCAGTTAGAAGCTTTCAGTTAGAAAATTTAAACTTATCTAACGGTTGATCTTACGCATTGTGTTGTGTTGTTTTGTTTTTACTCCGTCACCCACGGCTTGCTGCATTCAACTGAAGTTGCATGCCTTTTTTCAGGCCTTATTTAAAGGCCAAGTTAATGCAACACTTAAAATGCCATGCACAGCAGGTACACACACACACACTTACATACATACATGTTATGGTAAATACCGTTTGAGCCCATCAAAATTAGCATAAGAATGGAGGGCAATTTGTTATCAATTACAAGAAGGCTTACCCCAGATTTCATATTTGCGACACGTTAAACGTATTCTCAGATGCATGTTGTTGGGTCAGTAGTAGTTGCACCGGGGCAGCGATTGATGTATGCCTATTGAATTTGAATTACACCCAGAGCCACAGATAAAGACTAAAGTTCTAAAAGGTGACCTACATACATAACTACATACAAACATACATGTGTGTAAACAATGGAACAATTTCTTTATTGAACAACTGAAATTTTACTATCAAGTTGAAGGAATGCGAAATTGAGGGTTGTATAACTTATCACTGGTATTTTTTTGCTCATAACTTGAGAATCGTTCATCCGATCTTTATAATTTATTGGGCAAATCGATAAATAATGCTAATTACTAACTATCTCTAGAAGGAATGAACCATCTATCTACAAAACTGTGGGAGATATAAGCAAGTATAAGAAGTTTATTTCCCATACATGTCAAACCTCACGGACCCTGTTTCTTTTAAAAAATCAAGAAAAAAAAGAATTTGGGGGCAATCTTAACATTAATTTGCAGAGGACGAAGTATCCCGCGGCGCCCACGAATGTTGTCCGGCTCTTCTACGGTCCTACGTAACGTAAACCGCCAAATATCCCAGGAGCGGCGGCGCATCGGGCGACGCGGGGCCGTCAAACACACGCACAGCCGACAATCAGAAACGTTGTAGCGCGGGCGGGGGCGCCGCTTGTTGAACCAGACGCCACGCCAGAAGCGCCGCGAACGCCCGTGAGTAACCGGCCCATGGAAGAAAAACGGCCCACGACCGCCGCACAACGCCGCCGCAGGGCGTTCGGCGTAATAGGCTTTGCTTATTTCCCTTTTTTATTTTTTGCCTGGTTTTCCTTGCTGTTCGTTGTGTAAATTTCAACTTTTCGCCGCCGCGTGGCGTGTTTGTTCCTGGTAAAAATCTGCTTGGCTGCGCTTCAACGCGTTGTCTTAAGCGTCGCTTCTCGTCATTGGCGTTGCCGGGGTCCCGCGTTTGGGCACCCTGTATTTCTTACCATCTCTGAGATCGGTTTGTTTATACGGACGGACAGACGGACATGGCTATATCGACTCGGCTGTTGATCCTGATCAAGAATGTATATATACTTTATAGAATCGGAAATGATTCCTTTTCCCTACTTTTGCACAAACTTAATATACTCTCTGTAAACAACTTTGGAGCTTTGTTTCTGGTAAATTAACAGTTCTTGGAAATATAGACAAGAGATTAAAATCGACACTTTTCTGAAAAACTCTAGGGAACAACTCAGGAGCAAGCTCAGGTAATGGCACCAAATGACAACCGTTGTATAGGCAAAGCTGAAGTAAGCTGTGTCTAAACTCAGACTGATTAACTTTCATTGTGTTTACCTTATGATAAGCAGCTTATTGATAAACTGCTCTGAACTGTTGCAATTTCTCAAAAATTTCGAAAGATTTTGCACTTAAGATTACACTAGTTTACAAAAATAAAAAAATTAATGACCCATTTCAACTGAAATATTTTGAAGTGTAGTTTGGAATGGTGATCTCAAAAAATCAATTTCAAAAATTTTTCATGGCTCCGTTTTTGAAATATGATCTTTTAGGTTGCTCTTACATTTAAGCCATATCTGACTTCATAATTGTCACATAGAGTGAAGCCACTTATGAATCGAAAGGTAATTCAGCTGCCAGTAATCGCGTAAAACATTGTTTTAAAATCGGTTTAGTAGTTTTGATTCAACGACCAAATATATATTTTAAAAAATCATTTTTTTGCTCGAAAATCAAGACAGAAATTTCATTTTAAACGCCTAGAAAAAATATAAAAAAATCCTAAACAACTATTTTTATTTTTTCTACTTAAGCATATGCACTTTTATAATTATTATACAATTATAAGTAATTAAATAAGACATTAGATTCTAATGAAAATACCAGAAGACCCTTGAAACATTATTGTACTGACAAACCGTGTAATAAATCTTTGTTTTTTTGTGTTGATTATAAATTGTGTTTTTGGGTAAGCTTTGGAAGAAATTAAAAAAAGGAAAACAAACAACACTAAACGGAAACTTGGGCCGATATTTCAAATTTTGTAAGAACCAGAAAATCAAACAGAATCCTAATTCGGTTCCGGTTTTGGTTCTGGTAAGTTCCGGTAAAAGGTTCTGTTTTGGATATTCATTTCGGTTTACCGGTAAAATTCAAAGAAGAGCTTTTGATACCTCTTACAATTTTGAGCACTTTGTAGAATTTGCATCATTGGTATTCAACTGTTTTGTGAAGAAACACTATTTTTGAGTTTTTAATGCAGAAATATTCGTAATAGCTCCAATAAGAGAGACACATCTCAGTTGCCCTGCAGAGTACATAGTGAAAAGATCCTATTGCTTTCTATTAAGGCGTAATTTTTTAAAATTTCTTTAATGACTTTTGTAAATAATATTTTATATTCGTTTATTTGGAGTGATAACAGTATTGAAGTAAGTGAGCGATATATGAATCGACTTCGTCTCCACTTTGCATTCCTCATTTAGTTGCATTTGAACAGAAATAGATAAAATTCCTCACAAATATCTACCAAAGTAGTTACCCAAGTAATTTTTTGTTTAGAGTTTAGCGTTGTATTATAATATACTCGAGAAAATGCCACAGGAATTTACTAATTAGCCAAAGGTCGTAAAATTCCCTTCAAAACTAAGTGCTCGCCATGCAGTTTATGGTTCTCAGTTTTAATGGGTTCTTTTCGGTATAAGTTTCCGGGTTGATTCCCTGATAAGAACTGATGTTCTTACAGAGAAGACCGAAAACAATAATTAAATAATTAATTTTCAGTTTTATTACATTAATAAACTTTAAGAAGATGATCAAGAAGAGATAAAATGGTTCAAATGGCAACTATTTTAAGGAGCTTTTGACGCTCAATGTAATACAAGTTTGAAACATTGATCATGAAATAAAGACGAAATACTTGTATGAGCGTATCAGACGGCACAAAACTAAAGTTAGAATATTGACAAAAATGCATATTTACAAAGAGTCCAGTTAATGTAAGAAAATTTATTTCAAATAGGTATGAAAGGTCATCAGAAGAATAAATTAAAAAGAACAGAGCACAGAACCTAACTTGCTAACGAAGGCAGAAGATCATTAAACCCCTTTTTCCAAAGCCAAATAAATCCTGTCACATAAATATATATTTTTTCTCCAAAATTAGTACTTTATTTCGCAAATACGTTTTAGAGTGTATTATGAAGGGAGTATGAGAATAAAACCTAAGACATATTATCTGTCTAATTTATAAAGCTCCAGTCAAAAAGTTGAACGAAATTTCGAAGCCGAAAGAAACTGAGATAGGTGCACAGAAAAAAAAGAATATTTGTTGATGATCCATTTAATAATTTCGATATCCATTTGGGCTGGATAGTTCTAGCATCGTAAAAGGGATTAAATGTTAAATAAATCTAAGATTTTCATCCAATAGAGTTGAAAATCGTTCAAATTATATGAAAAATGTATAATATTATATCAAGAACGATATGATAAAACTATCCATTCCAAATGGAAAATAATGGATCTTTGTGTGGATCTTTGAGGATATATTTAAATTTTCCAGATGTTTGTAACACATAAAAGAAAGCATCTCCAAACACATAAAGTATATACAGGGTGGTCCATCTAGTGTTTAGAATTTGAACTATTCATAATTTGACTTTAAAAACGTCAAAGGTCATTCGGAAAGCGTCATATAACTTGACATTTACGAAATGGGTCGCTATTGGCTTGAAGAAATTTGGGAAGTATAAAAAACATATTTCCAGACATACATATTTCCTTGACTCAAAATGTGCGAAATTTGATAAATCATTTAACAAAAAAAAAAAATCTCCGGTGCGCTCGACCGAAAACATTGGCAAGTCAGCCGTGGTGGTCATTTGACCGAAATTTTTTTTCATAAATAAATGACAAGAACCAACCTTTCCAATAAATGTTCCCATCTCCTCCCTCAGTTTTAAAGCTATCTTAACCAAACTTTGCACGAAGTCTTTTGGAATAAATACGCTGCACATTTCCGGAACCGGGCGGATGGACTATAGCATATAGCTGCCATAGGAACGATGGGTCGAAAAAGTAGTTTAAGTGAGAAGAACTTTTTTGTTATCCATGCAAAATTCCCCAAACCTCGTATTTATAAGTTTTCTATGCTCTCTCATAAATCCACCAAACTTAATGAATATCGGACAACTATATACAGGCATGTTCTCAATTTCACTACTTTTTTTAGTTTTGTTTTTGTGTTCTCAATTTCGAATGAAATTGCTTTCACAAGAGAGAAACCAGAATTCCAAGCGAAACAATCGAAAATGGAACAGTCGGAAATGAGAGAGGCTGACTTTTAGGTTTCACTCTTTGTTTTCGTTTGCACAGCCAAAATCTGGACACATTTAACAAAAAAATCTTTATAAATCAATTAAAGACTAGAATGCAAATTAAATTTCACTAACAATTTCTAAATTGATCACAGAATTAAGAAAATTTTTCTTTATTTATGTACATCTTGCAACTGTAAGGGTGCGTAGTTAGGCAATTACTTTTCTTTCCACCAACTAACATAGCATTACTTTTTTACGTTTTGGTGCTGCGAGAACATGAATCAATTCCACTTTCGAAAGGTTGCCGTGGAAGTGGAATTGAGAACATGCCTGATAGTTCAGCTTGCGTACAAAATATAGATCTGAAAAAAGTCTTAGTACGAAAACCTTTTTTGGTTTTATTGCTATCGCTCCCAAACTTGACACTGATCCATATCATATGCTACCAAAATATCCTACTAAGTTTGATCCAAATCGAATGACTATAGCATATAGCTGCCATAGGAACGATCGGTGGAAAAAGTAAAGGTCTGATTTTGGCGTTTGCTGCTGATGTCGGATTTTGCTACAAGCCTGCCTTTGGGATTCCCAAGCGGTCATAGCAGTTCTGTCAAGAGGTACCTTCAATAGGCCAGCGATTGAATTGGTATTCATGAAATAGCGCTATCACAGTCAACAATCCTCTCTTTTTTTTTGTGTCGGTTTTACAAAAAGTTATGGACAAAGTCATAAATTAATGACCTAGTCTGTGAGAAAAACTGTTTTGTTTTCAATGGTAGCGTATTTAAAATTTTCAGTTATGGATATTATCGGTTTTCCGCACAATATTGGGATATTGGTCAAATCTTATTTGTTTAGCAGCCATATAACAAACTGGCAAAGCAAATGGTCAAAAGTAGTGACGCCATTTATTGCTAAGTTTGGGAAAAATCTCAGCTAAGAGTGCTCGACGAAAATTATTTAAAACCTTAATTTATATAAATTATACAAGCTGCAAGGGTATATAAACGTCGGTCGAACCGAAGTTAGTTTTCCTCTATGGGTTTTTTTTTCTGTGTAGCTTGGTGTGAACAACAGGAGCCAGCTCGCGATATAGGGCCAAAGATGAGGATGAGACCTAATCAATTTAGATTATAAATATGTATCTTTAGTATACCAAGTCTTAAAATACATTCAGTTCAGATTCTTAAAAGATTTTTTAAAAGATTAAGTTAGCAAGCTAGAATAAGCTAAGATATGACTCTTAAAAGAATTTTCTGTTAGTAAAATTATCGGAGCAATTTTATGTCTTAGGGTCAGTTGAGAGCCCAAAATTTTCCAAAAATAATTTTTTTTTTTTTAGAAATTGGCTTAAAGCCACATTGCAACTCAATTTAAATGCGGCAGAAGCACATGACATTTTTAGTCAATACCAAAACTCTAACTAAAGTGGTGGCATGGTCACGTAACGGGGTTCAGAAAAAAAAAAAATATATTGTATTTGAAGAATCGTGGAAAATTTCACTTAAAACCATTTACACAATAAATTCTTTAATAACCTCATGTAATTGATTGGGAATGACAAAATCTGGGGAACAATTCCCTGAAAAAAACAGCATTTAAATGATTTATGATGATTCCCAATGTACTGACATAATTTAGTCTGTCGGATAAGGTATTAAAACTTCTAACTAAAAGAACTGGTGTATCCCTTTTTTAGCAATATATTTTAATTCCATTTCCATTTTGATTTTTGTAGCACTGCTCTACTAATTCTAGAGTATCTTCTGGGCTCTTTCCAAAATTCCTTAAGTCTTAAAATTTCGTGTCAATTTACTTGACCCAACTTGATCATCAACTCATATCACTGCCCTTCCACCTAGGGTACACAACACTGTCGATGCAATCCAGTTTAGCTTGATTTCTAGTTATATCCTTAACGAGTTTTAATTGAATGCCGAATTAAACAATCCGTGAGCCAGTTTCTTGTGACTTCAGTAAATGTCGCGGCGTAACTGAAACCCCGTAGTCGAACGGACAAGCAAACGCACAACGGATGTCATTAAGCAAGGTAATTGTGGGTTGTGTTCTCTGTGTGCGCCGTGTCCGAGTGCGCCCTGTTTTTTTACCGGTGCTAGCTGGGTTTAAGCGCATGGACGGAAGCTTCCAAGCGGGCACGCACCACGAAAAAGCTGCTGCATTGAATGTGCCCCTAATTAAGCCACCACCTCCATCTCCGGCCTAAGCCAGAAACTACCGATAAGCTGGTACAAATGTTCCAAATCCAAAGCGTTAAGTATGTTCACAGGTTCAATGACTCCAGAGAGAAATGAAGAAGCTAGAGCATCAGGGTTAGGTTTCAATTAAGTGTTTCTGGTCGCCAGCTTGAGTTTAATTAATTTTGATTAGGAGTACAATGCGGAAAGCAACTAACTACGTCAATATCCATTACTTGCAGGAACGGTTTACCGGATTTAAGTTATTAATAATTAACCTTGACGTGTTTCGAGTAAGAAAGTCATCAATCAACGACCCCCCACGACCCTTAAACTTTTTATTTGCACTTCCATAGTTTTGTTTTTGAAAGGGTATCCAACCTGCGGCATATTAAAATGCCCTTTTTGTCTTTCACTTTCAAGGTTCTCCACCCCCGCCAAGAATCAATGAACGTTGCTCCCAAAGAAAGTGAAAATGTCAACAAAAAACTTAATTGCTTTCTTTATATATAGAAAATATTCATTTGTTTTTACCATTTTTAGCCATTGCGATGAAAATCAAAAATTAAGATTTGTGCACTTTGTACTAAATAGGAACACTTTTTGGTTAACAATTCTATTGGATTATATTTGTTGTTTAGTCATTTCGTTTATTAGCATTCTGCATATATAATTGATTCAGCATTCGACCACGAGACCCGCACCACAACAACTAAGTACGACGCTCGCCAAACAACTGAAACTGACTTCTGAGCTGAGCTTGGCGCGATAGAGGCGTGCGAGTGTTTCACTCTGCGAATATGTAAATATTATATGGATTATTGGCATTTGGCATTTATGCTGTGAAACGTGAGTTTCATTTAGGGGTGTGGGTGTTAATTGACTTTCTCAGTTTTCTATCGGTTTTCACTTGGTGGAAGTTTTCTCTTATCTTTAGGTGGCTTGATAAACCCAATTGAATTTCAACAATTTGGCGCCCAATTTGTGCTATCGATAACTTGGAAAATTTAGGGCTGCAGGCTAAACTACATGTGGAACTTATTCGATTCAGTGGTTCATACCAAAAATATCAAAAGGGGAGAGTGCATGCCTAATACTTACTGTTGACAAACTGTTTCTCCATATATCTAAGTCTTTATATAGCTGAAACTTATTGACAGTATTTCCCATGGATGGAATACGGAAATTTTAAAAGACTTCACCCTTAAAAGTGGAAAATGCACGTAAGTAAAAAAATCCGAACTGTCCCGACTTCGGAAGGTTGTATTTTCCGAAGGGAGAAAGTAATGTATTTCAATACGGTTTGTAAGCTAAGTATGCGATATAATTAGACAAGTGCTTACCAAATTATGAAGAAAATCACCCCAAGCGTGTTAAATGTGGGTAAGAGAGAGTTCAAGGCCAAGATCTGTGGGAAATTCGAGTTCAATAATGAAATAATAAAAAATCTTAAGTCCGATCACAAAAAAAAAAAAAGGCGATCTATGTAAAAGTCGGTTGCCAATTAAATGGATATGTTCACTGAACATTGTTCAGGCCTGTTTTTAACTCCAATTCTATTGAAATTTTTCAAAAGTGGAATTGATTCGTGTTTGCGCAACCTCAGACCTGTTTACAAAAAGGAAAGAAGTAAGAAGGGAAAAAAAGAAAAAATTTTAAAAATTTTTTTCATTTTAATAAAAAAATCCGAGATTAGATCTCGACATGCCCATCTAACGTATTTGCGGTTTGCACAAAAATTTTTGTTAATTTTATAAACAATTTCAAAAATCGTCAAAAACGGCAAAATGGAAAAAAAGGATTTTTAAGACGTGATATCTCAGGTTTGGTTTATCGGGAGGTGTCAAATTGATACTGGTGAAAAAGTATTTTACTTAACTCAAATAATATTTTATAGATTTTTAAATATTTAATAATATTAAGTAATTGTTGCTAAGAATTATTTATAATTTTTCTCAGTGTTAACCACTGTATAGCGTCTAAGCATAAAAATTTATTGTCCTAAACGTAACTTAAATTTTGGTGTTTTCAAAAAAGATGGAGACTTTTATAGTTTAAAGTTATGAATTTTTTTAAGTTATAAACAAATAAAAGTTGCCCTTAAAAAATGCGTTGCCACTCAGTCAGTTTCAAGCTCTACGACAGAAACCTTGGCAAGTGGGCTTTAGTATCAAGCTTTTTCAAAAATGTCAACATCACACATACGGACGTCTATTTCATAGCTTCCATACGAATGCTATGATTAATTGCATTTTGTTGTGGATTAGGGTGACCAGAGTTTGAAAGTATATTATACCACAAACCAAATTCAGCATTTCTATGGCAGCTATAAGGATATAGATGTCCGATCTGTGTGATGTTGGCAATTTTGAAAAGCTTGATAAATATAAAGCACAATTGCCAAGTTTTAATCACATGACTTTAAAACTAACTACGTGAGAAATTTTCATTTAAGGGCATCTTTATTTGTTTATAACTTCAAAAATTCATAACTTCAAACTATAAAAGTCTCCATCTTTTTGAAACACCAAAATTTAAGTTACGTTTAGGACAATAAATTTGTTAGAAGCTATATCATAGTGGTTAACACTGAGAAAAAATTATAAATAATTTTTAGCAACAATTACTTAATATTATTAAATAATTTAAAAATCTATAAAACTGTTATTTGAGTAGCTACAGTAAAATACTTTCCCCGAAGACCAATTTGATACCTGTCCGGATAAACCAAACCTGAGATATCACGTTTTCAAAAACCCTTTTTTCCATTTTTCCGTTTTTGACGATTTTTGAAATTGTTTATAAAATTAACAAAAATTTTGTGCAAATACCAGTTTATAAAAAGAATGACCCATATATAAATTTATGAAAAGCATCAGAAGTAGTTAGAAGTAGAAGTAAGAGAATGGTTTGTCACGTAACGTATGTCACGTATATAAATATAAAAAAGCAACAGTGCGTGCAAATGTATGTAACAGGCGGAGGGAATCATTTCCCGACCATAAAGATATATTCTTGATCAGCATCAACAGCCGAGTCGATTTAGCCTTTGTCCGTCTGTCCGTCCGTCCGTCCGTCCGTCGTCCGTCTGTCTGTATGAACACCTAGATCTCAGAGATGGTAAGAGATAAAGGACAAATGCTTCTTTTATCTGCACCGAGATCAAGTTTGTTTCAAATTTAAGTTATATCTCTTACAGTTTTAGTGATAGAGTATTTCGTACCTTCTACAGATAGTTAGTAATTAGCAAAATGATGGGGAGAGCCAGCAAGCCCCCACACACCCAAAAAAATGTTGGCAAGAACTAAAATGAGAGAAATGGGTTACGTCTACTAGCCAGCTTATGCACTATAAGTGCTACTAAAGTGCTATCCAATAACCAATGTGCGTAAATTTATCAGATTTGTTTTTTAAGGTAAATGAGATTGAGTTGAGCATAGGTTGGTGTATTAGCAGGTGGGTTTTCGTCAAAAAATTCGAATGTTTGGAAAAGCCCTGGTTGGAACACCGCTCTTAGACCATGCTGACTCCTACCTGCGAGCCAAACTAGTAAGTAGCACTTTCCGAAATGGACATTCTTAAAATTTAGTCCCATATAAGAGCGTGGATAAAACGCATCTCTTTGTTAGAAATGGGCCCGCTTCGTCAAATTTTGGTCTTAGTCTACCAACCAAAAATCCATTCGATCCTGCCCATATTTATTTGTTGCTCGATAAATTCAAATTTACAACTTTTAAAATAATACTATGAGTTCGTCGACGAAATTTCGACTCGATGAACGTGTCGTATATGTAATATTTGTGGAAACTTTAAAGGCTTTTCGCAGAGGTTAAAACATGAACTAGAAATATTTTGATTTTTTTTATTTATTATGTACACCTTAAAAGTAATCGTTTAAGATCAATTAATTTTCAAATGCCCAATTACGGGGGTGCCACAGAAATCTCTAGAGATTTTGCCGACGGTTGGTTTGTAAATCTCTCGAAAAATTCGTTGGTGCCACAGAAATTCTAGAGATTTCATTTTCTAATTAGAAAATCTAGTTGGAACACTAGATGTTCCAATTTATGTTCCATCTCTAAAAACAGGGCTGAATCTCTCGCCAAAAATTTCTCTTATTTTAGATGTGGGTTAATTTAATGATTAACTGAAATTTTTTGATTGTGTTATATGTTTTATGATGCATTTTTAAATAATAAATTAAATTTTAAGTCGCATTCTCAACTAACATAATGCAAAATTTAAAAATTTGTTGGCGCCAAACATGAATTATTAGTTTCCATCCCTTAGCTAGCTGTCATGTAGAGACCGCCACTTTGACAAAAGGCGCTAGTGAGAAAAGAGCTTTGCAAAATCTATTAACAAAACATTAGAGGTTTGAAACCAACCAAAAAGAAATTTCTGTGGCACTTAAGACTTGGAATTCGGTTGGAATTTGGTTGGAAGAGGTTTCTGTGGCACCCCCGATATAAACAAATACAATTTTTTTCTCCGACCATTCTATTTTTTAAAAATTCCATGTTTTTTTTTTTTTTTTTGAACATAAAACTTCAAAAAATTTTCCAAAAAGTAAAATTTACTTTGAAATTTTTCAAAAATTTTTTTTTACCTTATCTTAAATTGACCTTGATCCAAATTTCTGGAGAAATATTTAACCGATCTTGATAATTGTGTTTTTCGGTGAAAGCTAACCCCCTCAAATATAAAATCTATTAAAAATTTTTTTTATCGAAAACGTGTGACTTTAAACGCGTTTATCTCGAAATTACTATTTCGAAAATGGTTGCAGAAATATAAAGAGTAACTGTTGACCGATTTTCTAATATTATTTCCTATTTGATATTTGGGATCGGTCAATAAACTAATAAAAAGGTTAGACCAATAAAGGGGCAAAAAGTAAATTTTCTTAATTTTGAATTTGAAACACCAAACGTCGTTATTTATAGAACGATCGCAAAGTATCCCAGCTCAGACCAGGACTACATCAGTTGCTAACAAAACCACGTTTTCAGTTTTACCTTCAGAGATTCTGTTCTCCAAAAAATTTTTGTAACCATGGGCCTATGTTTTAAATTTTTGGCCTACTTTGAACTGGAATGCAACAACAACCGCAGCACCAACAAAACTTTCTAAACTTATTTCAACAGATAACCTTTGTATGTAATACGTACATGCGATGTAACTAGTGCCAGTCTCGTTTGACCAGTAGTTTGCCAATAGTGAAAAGAGAGCATTTGTATTTGGACTTGAAAACAGCAAACTGAAACCGAATCGAAATAGCGTTTGATTTACTTTTCAAAAATTTCAGAAAATAAAAGTTGATAGACCTTTGTATCCTCTAGTTTACCGCATTTTCAGTTTTTCGATATCAAAGCGCTTTTAAAAGTTCAGGCAGTGGCTGTCACTCAGGAACAAGGTCCTGATATACAAGGTCATTTTGGCTCCGGAAGGTATGGTGGCCAAAATCCTAAGACGTATTATCGGAGCCGATTTGATCCATCAACTGGCAAAATTTAAGCAGCACTTTAAATGAATTTGCTGTGATTTCATTTCCAACAGACGCATAGCAATCGTAGTCCAAATACGGTTCTAACCAGGGAATTAACCCGAAACCGGAACCGTAAACCGTAAAAAACCGATTAAAACTCAGAACCGGAAACGATATTTCTTAATTTTTTATTTACCGGTATTCGATAACCGATTATTTTTGGAACCGACACAGTTTCGGTTCTAAGGTATTTTTATTTTTTTAATTTCCGAAAATGCCACCAAGACATTATGTCATCTCTATATTCAGAGCTGCTAACTGCGAGCGGGAAAGAGTGACAACAGATATTGTTTCTGACGTCTGTGGGAGACTGAAACAAAAACAGCAACGAAAGTATGTATATATTTGACGCTCTCTCTTACTTAAGTTCTATTTTTGCATGTTCACTTTCTGCTATGTCTTACCCTTCTCCCGCTTTTGTATGCAAAATGAAAGAGCTCAGTTGTAAAGTCTCCTACACAGCAGTTAATCGTTGTATAATTTTTATTCGTGTTTGTGCTGTGAAACTGCAAAGAGTAATTAATTAGTTTAAGACGATCGCTTGAAATGCCAAGGCCAAAACCGAATGTGTACTCGCGCTTTTGACATCGAAGAAAATGTAAGCAATTGCTTAATTAAAGAGTGTAGACAAATAATTAAGGTTAGTTTGATGTTTACGAATTTTCTTTCCAATATATTTATATATTTATCGGTGTGTTCAATGTAAAATGATGCTCAGTCTAATGCACATATGTAAGCTTCTTATTTCGTATGTAAGAGCTAAAAAAGTTAAACAGCCTAAAAAAGCACATTGACCGCTCTCACTAAGAATTGATAAAAAAAGCTTGACAGTCAAGTCGATCAGCAAAACACGAATCAAGCACGGGAAAAGAAAACTGCTGGCTCCAGGTGCAGTGATCAATTGTTTGAGCCCAGCATGCGTGTTTCAATCAACAAACAGACTATTCGAGATGCGTGTGTTTCTCTGTGCTCGGTTAATGGAAGGCCAAAGGATTCCGCCAAATTCTATGGGGTTGTGAATTTTATTAACCTGCAATCATTACGGAACGTAGAACGTTTATTTTTCGGTGTGAAGTTTATTTTATCTCCGCTTAGTAATCAGATAGACGGAAATACATTGACCGCTATTATGCTTCTAAGAAGTAAAAATCTAGGTACCGGTGCGAAACCGAATACCGAAATGAAATAGAACCAAAACAGAACCTTTTACCGAAACGAAAGTTTCGGTACGTACCAGAACCGGAACCGAAATTCGATTCGGTTTGATTCCCTGGTTTTAACACAAATTTTCCAAAGAAACCATAAGTCTTAAGTCAAACTGGAGCCCGCAATTATGCACTTGAAAAACTGATTAATTATCTATCTATGTTTAATCTTTGACTATTAAACAGATTTCTAGTTAAAGCTTATCAAAATGCCAAAGCATTAATGACATTAATTTTTAATGACAACGCAAAGATTACGAAATTTCCCTTTAAAAGTGTCCACAATTGATAATTCATATTTTGACGCATATTTTTGGAAGCGCGGCGTTAGTTTTGATTTTATACATATGTTTTCTTGAGCAAATTTTCTTAGAACTGTCCCTAGATTACATTTTTGCATTATTTTTCAAGTAATATTTAATTTTTTTGTTGTCTCTTTATCATCTAAAATATTTGCCCGTTTGTCTTCAAGGTCTTTCTTTCTGTTGGACAACAGTACCTGTAAATGTGACGACTGCTTCTTAACCCTCTTCAATAAGACTCGCTTTTCCATTTCTCTTTTCAAATGATTGATTTTAATTTGCTTGCACAGGGTGTCAAATTTTGGAACATTTCGGCGGTAAAAAAAATTAAATTAAAATACTCATATTGTACACAATAAATAAATCATAGCTGGATACTATTTTCTAACTCCTGTACCATTCCAACTCCAGTCTAGTACACCGCATTGCGATAGTTTTCCACAAAATTCTGCACCAGTCCAGGCAGCTCTGGTGCACGGCATAAATACTTGTGGCCATAGTGAAGACTGCCATCGAAGCGATGAAACTCCACGGGTCCCCAGGAACGCTGACGCGTATCCAAGGCTATGCGATATAGACGATAGCCCAAATGGAAAGGCACCACCACATCGTCCTCGGCATGAATTATCATTATGGGCTGTGGAAACTCATGCACATGGATGTCCGACTCGAAGCGCAGTCTGTTGCTATACATGGGACTGGATATTGTGAAATCGAACCAGGGCAAATGCTTAAATGGACGCGAAAAGGGATGCAGTCGTATCTCGTCGCGTATATTGGTAAATGGACTCTCCAGTATGACGCCCCTGGGTCCACGCTCCTTGAGCTGTGACAATTTGGAGCAAAGGTGTGTGGCCACACCGGTGCCCAAGGAATGACCCCAAATAACTATGGGGTTCGAGGTAACATTCGATATATACTCATAAACCATGAGAGCATCTCGTACTACACCATCTTCTGTGGGTGAGACTGGATCGGAATCAGCATAGCCACGATAATCAAAGGAGAACACATGGTAGTTGAGATGGCGCAAGAGTTTGTACACCTCCGAGCGGTGACCACTGCCTCGAGTGGCGGTATTCCCGTGCAGATATAAAACCACAGTTCCGCCCGGTATTCTCAAAAGGCGTTCGTAGAAAAGCTGCTCATTCTCGGGTACTATGACAGGGAATTCGGCACGTAGTGTGGGAGTCAGCTCCTTGAGTTGATCATCATTTTCGTTGGCACTTGTTTCCCCCAATGTGTTGTCCAACTCAAAGGCGGCTTCCACTTGTAGCTCCCGCTTGAAACGACGCACTGCATTCTTGGGCAAAACATGCCACACACCAATGCGTACTCCATCCTCATCCTGATCATGATCTTTGACCGTTACATAAAAATTACGTGTGGCATATAGACCTATGCTGGCAGGATTGCTGAGATCAAGACCTTTGGGATAGGTGACTATAAAAGAGAGAGAGAGAAAGTGAATATGTGTAGAAATAGGAGTTAAAAAGGGTCACACTTACTGAATGTGAGAAAGAGGATGCCACGTTGCAGCGTCACCGAATAGCGGAACACCAAGGGTAGCGCCACAAAGAACAGGAAGAACCCCAGCAAGGATATTTTCAGGGTGAGCAGTCCCACTCTGCGAAGGAATGGTGAGTTGAATCGATTTTCAATAGGATGAAAATAATGGAAATGAGGAAAATGAGAAAACATAATGAAAATGAATGTGCCCAAAATAATGTTAGAAAGCTGTACAATGTCGTGTGGATGAGTAGTTGACGTCAGAGGTAACGCGATGCCCGTATATTACACGATGATATTTATACAAGAAGGGGGTAAGAGGGTAAGCCTGTTTCCATATTGCACAAGGATAAAGATATTGAAATGCATTCATGCTTCATGAAATGTAAATGAAGCTTTATCCATAAGAATTTTGGAATCTATTAAAATTTGAAGCATTCAAAATCAAGCTGTTAATTTGGTTGTCATTTTCCAAATTTTTTGACGATACTTTCTTTGAAAAAAAAATCGTCTGTTTGGTAAACTGTGGAGCAAAATTATGACCGCACCTAGAAACAGTGAAGCTAGAAAATGTTTGCGATTGCCGTTTGAAAGAGCGTTAAAAATGAGAGGATAAAGATGACAAACATTAACACTCTTAATGCAAAAATTAACCATTATGTTCTTTCATTTTCGTTTCGTAATTTCTTATTCTGTGTCTGCTGACGGCGATTTTATTTGCGCACACTTGGTTGAGTAACTATTTATAATAAATTTGTAAATATGCCAAGTGGGACAGTGCTGTCAAATGTCGAGAAGGGCCAAATTCTAGCGCTCAAAATGAGAATTTCTCATTCATGGATGAAATTTAAAAGAAATAACATGGCAACTGACTGGACAAAGGTAAATAACTCTCAACCCAATGTGCAGTTTACTCTGCTCACGTCACTGACCGAAAACTTCCCTCAATCGAATGTGTGCTGCAATCGCGCTCACTGTTCAGTGGCTGTGGTTGAACACACAGCACTGATCGATCTGAGAGCAACCCCCATACCAGGCTCAAGTCAGTCAATCGGTCATAATCAAACTGTAAAAATGTTAGTTGAAAAAGCTGCAGACTCAAGATTTTAGCATAGTCAGTGCGAGAGAGAACGAGAGAGTGCATCTAGTTTGTCGCATACATTCATATTGTTACCGATGCCGATTTTGCCAAACAGACCTAAGAGGAAAAAAATATGTTCCGCTCATAACTTTCGGTACCTCTATTTAATGCCAAAGCGGTCGTTTTGAGACACAGGCAAACGGGGCACCGATTTTTGCGACCTCTGGTAAAAAGTTTTTATAGAGCGATGCAAATATTAATTTATCTTTCTAGATCATTTTCTCGAATGGGAAAAAGTTTAATTTGAACGTTCCTGATGGGTTTTCGCACTATTGAAGAGATTTGAGGAAGGAAACAGTGTACTTTTCTAAGTTAAATTTTGGAGGAGGATCATTGATGTTGGAAAAGGGAAAAAGGTCATTTTCTAACAGAACAACGCATCAATGCGCGTTCGCTGTGAGAAGCGTTCTTTACTTAAAGGTAATAATGTTCAGTTCTGAATCGGATGGGAAACCTGTGGGCGTTGCTGGTCCGAAGAATTTATTCTCAAAATACTAAAATCTGGGTTGTGGAAAATATATCAAAATATCAATATATCGATAATATTTTTTAAAACTGATATATTTATATCGAAAATATTTTTTTTTCCGAATATTGATATTTTTTTGGGATATTTTATGATATTTGTGCGTTGGTCACTCTATGATCTGGGTAGCGAGCGCAAACACATTGAAGGGACGCAAAGGGAAAAATGGATTCAAATTTGATAAAAGCAAATTAAAACAAGCTTTAACACAACCAAATGACCAGTGTGTTGACTCTTTGGAAGCCTATTTTCGATTGCGATTTCTAAAAAAGACCTTTCAATGCAAGAGTCGCAAAATAGTGGTCTGAAGTTAAACTTTAGGTTGCCACAAACATCATGGGAAAGAAATCCCTAAATCATAAGGCGGCCATGCCGGGGCTATCCAGACTAGCCCTAAGGTATCTCATTACCCCTTGTAGCTCAGTGCCTTCGGAGCGACTTGCTTCTGCTATAAAATGCGTAATTTGCGACTCCCGTAGCCGTATGACGGATTTACATATAACGCAACGCGAATTTTTAAAGTCTTTTATGATATGATACAAACAAGACTCGAATCTCATGAAAAATATTGTTATGTTTGCTCAATATAGACTATATCTTTTTATTTTGGGGCAGAGTATTTCCTCTTTTGGGTTTTTTTTCACCCTACAAATACTGTACTAAGGTCAAATTATCATTAAGGCTGGAAGAACTGTCCCTTGGTGATTTAAAAAAACGCGTAGACAATATGCCGAATAATTACTATGAGTTAATTAATCTCTATTTACACGACCTGATCACTCTGAGACGTCAGACCTAAGCTTGTCTGATCAACTCAGTTTCGCACATGCCTGAGAAGCTCAGATGAGCCAGTTACAGATCTATCGCTTCATCGGAATCATCTGTTTTATATGAACAATGTGACGTTGCTTTGTTTACATACAAGAAGAAAGCAAGAGAAGTAAAAAGGGCCATGACCATCTGCGACCTGATGCTTCTTAAGTTGTTATTTATTTGATATACGAAAAAAACTTAGCCGTTAGCCAAACTTTGATAACAAATGTATATCGTCAGCCAGAAAGTGGCAACGCCAGCACACTACAATAAGGTCACACTATAATTCGATAGATGAGTGCACAGTGACCGGTTCTGAGTAGCTTAATGTCTACTCAGACGTCTTTTTACACGGTCTGGCAGCAACTCAGCTGAGTGATCAGGTCGTGTAAATAGAGCTTTAGTGCTTAGGAGGTTAAGCTAGGTACTCAGACACTCGAAATTTTGTCGGAGCTGAAATTGTTTGATAATTTCATGAGTCGCTCCTACAATGTAGTGTGACCAGGCAACAGCATAAAATTCAGCTGTTGATTGTTTAAGAAATTGGCGGGCTAATTCAAATAAAATAAAAGAGTTTATAGAATTGATAAAGGAAGTCACGGGGGGAAATTCAGAGGTCATAGGCAATGCCATGGTCAATTTCATGAACGCATTTTATGTGGGGTTGGAGGTATAAGCAGTGTCCTTTATTATTGTATTAACCTGCGTGAGCAGAACTTGACCACTGAGACATACTGCTATGGAGGTAATATTTATAGCCACATCCAGCTGCATGGACTGGAGGATCATACTCGCCGTAGGTAGGTGAACATATAGGTAGCAACGGGAGCGGCGGGAGCAACGGAAACTACCACAGTAAGCCGGAGGAACCACTACTATAATAGGCTATGCAGACTGCAAAGGATTAGGGTTTTTTGGCGTTGGGCGAGGTTGGGATTTGGGTGGTGTGCATAAATGGGGCAATTTGCACACCAACCATATCAACGGGAGAGCCTCCGAAAAAGATTCTCCGACACAAGTAATGCAGCTGCCAGTATCGGAATGCATTTTATTGGCCAGATTCTATAGAAATGGTTGCAGCTCGCCCACTTTGATCACCTCCACTTGTTTGTCCACCTCCATTTTTTTAAATTGTGTGCACGACCTCCGACAATTATCAAACAAGTTTCATAATTTCCTGACCCCCTTCGACAATTTATCAGCTGTTTTCAAGAAAACGAGTTGGCAGGTCCATGTTTATTGTCGAAGCGAATTGTTGGTGTCTCAGTACTCGCTCGGGAAATGCGCTCTGACAATTTTCACGAGCGGATTTCCTGAGCTATGTAATTAGATGGGCTCCGACAAAATTTCGAGTGTCTGAGTACCTAGCTATACACTCTTTATTACAGTGAATAAAAATTTATTAATTAGTTTACTTTTTTCTATAGTTTATTCAATTTACTGAAGTGCGGCTAAAATTATGCACCTGGCAAAAAACCTAATGAAACATTTAATTTTTGCATTGAGAGTGTTGATGTTTGTCATCTATTTTCTTTTATTTTTAACGCTCTTTCAAACGGTAATAGCAAAAAATAGCATAATTTTGCTCCAGAGTTGAGTATCCACTATTTTATGTTGAAAGTGCTCGAACATTTCCATAAATGGCAAACTTTTCAATGCAAATTTTATTTAAAGTTTGCTGAATTTGGTCTTAAATTTTTAAACTTGACAGTTCAATGGTTAAACAGATTTTAGTCTAGTTAAAACATATCGTAAAACAATTTTCTAAGTGATCAAATAAAACATTGTAAAAGAAAATGACAACCAAATTAACTAAACCATTTCTTTTTGTATATTTTCCCCATTCCAATTGGAAACAGACCTTCTCTTACATTCGGGTACACAACATCAATTTTTTACATAATTTCGTGTTTCTTGAATCGAGCATTTCAAAAAAATACTTACAGCCCAGTTAGCCAACTAATGAGGATTGTTCCAGGAATGATTGTAGCATAAAAAATTAAATTTAAACAACTATGAAGCTCGTACATTTTTTCTGAGATACGGATTTATTCGGGCAATGTGTTGCCTCAGCAGTAATGGGTTAATTCTGATTGATCAGGAATTTCTTTAATTAAATTTATTCTTTCTTTTTGTTTTGGTTTTGCAAGCGTTACTAAGCACAACTGACGCGTGGGGAAGAGAAATAAACAAAGTTTGTTGTATTTATGATTATTAAATTTGTTAAGTAATTTGCTGTATTTGTTTGTTATCGCATGCAAAAGTATAATGCCCGCACTGCCCGGAGGTCACCTATGAAATGACCCAACAATAATAAAAAAAGGAGAGAGTTTTTAACTTTAAAATAAACTTTGTACCCGATTTGTTATTGCTGATAAGCGCGCGCTCGGTGTTGTGTGATGGGTGAATGAGTAAGTGCCAAAAAAAATATTACGATAATGAGACACATACAGGGGAGAATGAATGAAAAGGAATGGGGGAGGGGGAGAGGGGTTAAGCGCTATCAACTCTAAGCGACCGTGACTAATGCCAAACTACGCTCGGGTACAGCCCAAAATAAAAATATAAACTGAAAACTACATAAATGCCAAACAAAAAGCAAGTTAATTGGGGATTTGATTAGTGGGGACACACAAGACAGGAGAATTCACCTCTTTAATGAATGCCGCCTACGCGAAAAGAGCATAACTGCAAAAAGAATTAACAAAAGAGCAAATTGAAGAAAGAGGAGAGAGAGCATTAGAAAGAGTTTGCTTATTCCTTTCTTTTTTTTGGAGGGGGAAAAAGAAATTCAAAAACAGTCGCTGACAGAGCTAACACGATATCGGTAACTAATCTGGGTACAAAATAAGAGCGAACGAGAGAGAGCTGGAGAAATTACCGCTTAGTGGTTTCCGGTCTCGATTAAATGATGCGGAACTAAAATAGTTATTTTTATCGAATCGAAAAAACTAAATTTTAGAGTTTTACTTCGTTTGAGAAAAAAAAGTAAAATAACCCTGATTCCATTTTCACTTTCGCAAAAGTTTTCCGATTTGGAGACTAAATCTAGTGTAAAAAGTGAAGGGGGAGCATGGCAAAAAATTTAGATGAACTCGATTCACGTCAGGATTTTTGATAAGTTTTGAACATTTTAGGCTTGTTTTGGGAAAACCTTCCATTACATCAGTATTGGCCAACGAGGGCGAGGACAAAAAGTAAAAGTGTATTTGTGTGCGACCTAATCGCTTCGAACTCTGGCGAGCGACTGACTGCTTTCTGCTCTCTTGGTCTCAGCTTCGGCATGCGTTCGGTTCTCATATCTGTCAATAGCAAAATGTCTTCGCCCCTGAA
>JAEIFU010002401.1:0-44445 GCA_018904235.1 Lordiphosa stackelbergi
TTCAGTCGCAGACATTTTTTTTGTGATATTGAGGGTGGCTTAAAGCATTGAAAACCTCCTCGGCACCGAGGACTGGTGACCGAAGTGCAAGCGACTTGCATTAGCTCACCCACTAAACATTCCACCCCCTTCCGATTCCCGGCGGCACCACCGTTAGGTATTACTTCGCCGGGGGGAATGCCCAAGGCTCTTCTAGGATTCTCTCCCTGTATGTAAACGATTGCGCTGTCTTTCAGCGCTGCGCAGTCGTTTGAAAATTACTGTGGCCTTATAGCTTACCGCTGACCAATTTGGTTCTGACTCAAGCATGATGTCTACCAGGTTACAAACGGCTGGAAACCTTCCCACTCTCATGCGTAGGTCACTTCTTTCCTTAATGTACAGCGGACAGACAAACAATACATGTTCTGCGTCTTCTATTGCCCTGTACCCACAGTGAGTACAGAAAGGGCTGTCTTCGTGCTTAAACCTATGCAAATAGGATCTAAAGCACCCATGTCCCGTTAAGAGTTGCGTCAAGTAATAGTCGATATGACCATGTCTTCTGTCCAGCCATCTTCTTAAGTCTGGATTCAGGCTAAAGGTCCAGCGTCCGTTTGTGGTATTTGTCCAGCGGTTCTGCCATTGCTGTAATGTTTTCCTGAGCAGCTCGGCGCTGTAGTCTGTCGATGGGCCAGCAATTGATCGAGCCCTGATCTCTGCTGCTTCCTGTGCGATGAGGTCCAGTGGAATGATGCCAGCTGTGACCAATGCTGCATCGTGGGAGACGGTTCGAAATGCGCAGCTCACTCAGAGGGCACATAGTCGCCTTACACTGTTGGCAGAGCCGATGTATTTGCTATGTGCTGTTGCTTCTGCCCATATCGGCGCTGCGTAGAGTGGTGTGGAGCTTACTACGTTTGCTAGCAATTTTCTCGTCGGTTGCTTTGGCCCTCTGGTGTTGGCCATAATTCTTGCCAGCGATGCTGCTGCCGTGCTTGCCTTGCCGCTCGCATCTATAAGGTGCTGTTTAAAGCTAAGCCTATGGTCAATGGTGACTACTAGATACTTCAGGTGTGGTCGTGAGGTTATTGTATCGTACCGCTACTTAAAAACGCGAGTTGCAATCAGAGATAAGAATATCAGATTTTAAGCAGAATTCATTAAGCTTGTGTTCTGCATGATTCATAGTGTCGATAATTTTGGGCAGGAGTGTATTTGAATGGTGGCTGTCTCTACCTTCTTCCTACTGCTGATCGGCACAGCTTCAGTTTTGTGGGCCGCCAGCGATAGTTCTGCTGTGTTAAGCCATTGGCCGACTATATGAACCGCTAGATTGCAGGCCTGCTCGATATCACTGATTTGTTTACCCACGACGATTAAGGCGATATCGTCCGCAAAGACAATGAGGCTCGCACCTTGTGGTAGTTGCAACTTTAGTGCACCATCGTACATTACGATCCATAACAACGGCCCTAGTACGGATCCTTGGGGAACTCCTCCAGTTACTTTGTAAGTAACAGAGCCGAGGTCGGTATCGTAAAGCAGCATCCGGTCATTATAGTAGTCGGCTACTATTTTGTTGAGGTATGCTGGGACTCTGGCATTCTCAAGGGCACTTAGTATGCAACTCCATTTAGCTGTGTTAGACGCATTCTTTACATCGAGAGTGGCAAGTAGGCAGTATTCTTTTGCTCCGTTCAGCTGCATATATGTAGAAGTCTCGATGTGACCACTCTATACGTGAGCCGCCTGTCTATCATCACACCCAAGTATTTGAGGTATGGACCAGAGTGTATTGTGGCACTTCCTACCACTATGCTGGTAGTTTCGACTGCCTTCCTGCTACTAATGAGCTCGGCCTCCGTCTTGTGTTCGGCGAGTCGGAGTCCATTTTGTGTCATCCACTCATACACTATAGTGATAGCATCGTAATCCTACATTTGGCATTTTGATTAATAGGACACCGTCGTAGGCTACATTCCACAGTAGCGGGCCAAGCAAGAAGCTAAAACACACCTGCAAAAGCTTATTGGCGCAGACCCGGGATATATAAACACAAACAGACCGAAAATGGTCAGCTGTTTGCTCCCACTAACGCTCTCTTGGTACTCTGTCTGTCTCGCCCTAACCTTTGTGTTTTCCAACTAGAAGTTTTACCTGTACAAAAAAGTTTTGAAGGAATTTTTTTTCTAGTTTGACACTTGATTGTTAAAAATTTGTTTTAAAATCATTTTTCAAAGTGTTTTCCGTCGCTAGACACTACTTTTTCTCATCTTTCTCTCTCGAATAAAACGATGCGTCTTTTGATGCGATCCACGAATCGATTCTATTTTGAAGTAATCGAGGAATTAAGACTCACATTGTTGAGGCAATAAACTCGTCAAATTCATTCTTAGTGCTCCCAGATGAGACAACGGATATAACAAATGTAGAGCAATGAAGTTAATTTTCCTCATATCTATAGCAAATTACGAAATCGTTAAAGAATTTTGATTTACATTTGAGTCTTTAATTGATTTTCAAAGAATTTTTTGTTTAAAGTGTTCAGAGTAACGAAAAAGTCAGCCTCTCTTTCATTTTCGAACGTTTCGCTTGGACATTCGGAATTGAGAAAACGAAAACGTAATCGAAGCGGAATTGCGTTCGATTTACTTTGCAAGAAGTAGCGAAAGAGCAAATGAGAACATGCCTCCATGAATTTTTTAATGAGTGTGTACCCAATTGGGTTAGCTGTACTAGTGAGAGAGATTTTCTTAGTTTAGTTTCGAATTTGCTCTCGGATTTTATTTACTCTTTCGGTTTTTCATTAGAATTTCATACTTGCTTTGATCTCGATACGGAATTATTTGGATCCGTATTTGAAATGAGCATTTTTGGATTGATACTCGAATATTGAGGTTTTTTCAAGCCTTTTGTACTTGTTTCAAGTACGACTGGTACTTGAAATCTAAAGGTCAAGATCTTAATTTTAGCTTTCCATATTTTGTTCTGTGTATGTTTGCTTTTCTTATTTGAAGTTATAACCCTACAACACAAATTTTAAGGCTCTTTTTAAAAATTTGACTAAAGGCTTTGTTATTTTGTTATTTAATAATGAAAAAATCGGTAACTCTAATAGAAAGCTTACGGTTAAAAAGAACTTCCTTTCTTTTTCCCCCATATCGTACGTATATTCCATTCAGCTCACCCCACACCATGGTTTTCTCTTACAAATTTTCTCACTTAACATTATGCAACTAACTCGAATTTCTATGTAATCTCCTCGAATCAAAACAAAAACAAAAACCAAAACTAGTTTTAACTCTATGTATACTCGCCTCACTCTCTCTCTCTCTAACTGTTAGTTTTATATCCCCAAACTTATGTAACATCACGACTTGATTATAGACCAATTTATATAGAAACCAAAACTAAATATGAAAAATAACAAACTTATTTGTTAATTAAATTATGGTATTAGTATATTTTCGTATGTACATATACGCGTATAACACATAATTTACATTTCATAATTATAAAACAATTATGTAAAAAAAAAAAAAAAAAAAAAACAAAATTGACCAAACAATAATCAAAATTTTAACTTGTGATATAAAACAAATAAAAAGGAAAGCGATCATTTTTTTTTTAATCCACCCCACAACTAAATCATAATTTTGTTATTGTTTCTGTGTCATTTTATTGTTGTTGTTGTTGTACAAGAACGCACACTAAGTTGTAGCTTTAACTAATTATATTTAAACATTCAACATAAAAAATATTAACCAAATAGAACAAGCTAATTGAATATGATTTTCCAAGTGCTAATCTTAATAACTAATTGGATTATTGTTTTATTTTTTATTAAATCTGTTTTTCATATTTGTTAAAACACTTGATAAGCATAACCATATTATACAGACATACAAACATACATACAATAAATAATAATAATAATAATAATGTATTAAGTTAACCATATTCAACAATGTACAATGTAAAACATGTAACTGTTTATGATTTATATGGCATGAAATCAAGTAAAACATATGACAAATTGTATTGAATAAATTCAATAAATAAACCAAAGGCAACTCAAGAGTTTTCATTCAAATATGATTTTGTTAGGGCCATCAAATTAGACTTGGGAATTTAGATACAAACCAAATTCGAAGGCCTTGATCAAAAGTGTGAAATTATGTACTGTCCTCAATACAACTGCACTTTGCATTTTCGCATTTTGGGCAAAATGTACATTCCCTCCACACAATTTTGTTTGGGCACTGGAGCACTTGTAGTCGCATTACTCGTTAGCCATTCGATAGTTTTTTCGATAGTCGATCATTTTTTGACTAGTCGACAAAGTGCTCATCACTACATATAAAAAACCAAATACAACAACAGCTGGATTAAATGCGCAATAGATGTCAAAAGGTAAGAATATTCATTTAATATATAATTTTATGTACTTAACACTTATATTCCACATTAGTCGAATGGAAATTGTCGGTCTCCCAGGCGGTGAAATTCGAAGAACTTGTCGTCGAAAGCAATGTAAGTCTCTAATAGTGCGTTTCTACTACAGCAGAGTTAGAGTTCGCGTCCATTTATCGAAGAACGCGCGTCCAACTCCATACAAAAAAATTTCAGTTGTGGACCGAGGGGGTGGTGAGGGGGTAGGGAAAAAGTCGAGTCCACTTTGGACGCTGGTTCTGCCAACTCGTTTTTTCATATTTATACGATGAATATCGATAGATATCGATATCGATAAGACTTTTGACAACAAAATCAGCTGGCACAACAATTGGCGGTAAAGAAATGGAAGTTAAGATGTTTTTATTTTGTTGATTTATTTATATTATAAAGGCGTTCCCTTTACAGAATTATACAAAATGGATTGGACACTAGACGCGACGTTGTTACTTCTAGACTTATGGGAGGAGAACATCAACGTGCTTTGTGGCCCAACCTGATCAAAAAGTACAGTTACAAATACAATTACAAACAAATTGTTCAATGTGTTATTAATTGATAATGTCCTTTGTAGAAAGGAGCAAAACTAAATTGGGCCATCTGGCGGAGCATCATCGAATTGGGAGCATTACTCCAGAATCCAGTCCATGGCTATAAACAAAAGGAACATGGGCTTGTCCAGTGGGATTGCAAGCCGAAAAGGAGTATCTTGCTTTGCCAGCCCAGGCGAAGTTGGACTTACATCTGAAATGTTTGCCTCTCCACACGAAAATATTCCTTAAAAATGGGTCTGTATTTTTAGGCACGTCACTGTCCCAAAAGCAACCATATCGACTCTAGGAAATAAATAAATAATTTATAACTTTATTTTAATATTTAATTAGTAAATGGCTTGTGACTTACAAACGCCCAAAAGCTACGTGGGTGGGACTCTTCATCACTTGTAAAACAATTTTATTTAACTGCATAAGCTGCAATTGTTGCTTTTCAATTGCATTTGGCAAAGCAAAGTCACTCAAATATATTTTGATTGATGCACAAAGGTAATCATACAGACCAGATCAGCTGTTGTGGACTCGGAATTGGACACTGAACGCAGTGGAAACGACTTTTGGAATTTATCGAAAAATCGTGGAATCGATGGCCGAACACGCGTAAGTGGAAATCGGCAATAAATTGCTCGCTTTGTAATATGAGTGTGCGTGAGGATATTATACACTTTCTTGTAGACTGTCCCATTTAAGCAGAGACGAGGCAAATGTACTTTGGGGGAACAGCTTTTGAAAGAGATATAATCTTAGAACTACTAAATGGAGCAAATTGGAAGTTGCTCTCCTCTTACGTTGCTGCAGCATTAAGGTACTGGCACAAAATTGTAGCGGAGGATTTTTAAAAATTATAGAATTCAAAATAAAAAAATAAAAAAGAAAACTATAGTAATAATAATAATAATTTATAATAAAATCTAATGCCTAGAGAGTTTATAATGTATAATCTAAATTGTATTAATTAGAGTAAAAACACTTGGAGCGGGATCTTTAATACATCTTTATGCTGGGAACGATGTGGTATCTTGCGACGAGCTTGGCAGCCATGTGTAGTACTAGCATGAGGATGGTATGAGGATCAGGCTAACGGTATATACACCAAGCCTTAAGTATAACTCTAAACATGTCCTTTAATGTCGGCACAAATTTATGTTACAATGAAAATCTGAAAATTTCATATTAATAAAGACTACTACTACTACTAGCAAATATCCCGTCGTGTTTCGTCGCGCCTTCCCACCCACTTCACATCCACTTACCACCCGTATTTGACCCATTTCCAAAATATCTTACCATTTCCGGCAACATACCACCCACATCCCATCCACTTCCCAGTGGGCATTCCGGCGGTATTTACAACACCGGAAAATTAAAACACAAATGAATTTTGATTTTGACCCGCCAAACCGAGTTTCATGCCAATCAGGTGAAAAATAGTTTTTAGTTTAGTCGTGGGCGTATTTGCCAAAATCGGGAAAAGACATGTCGAATTATTTTGCGCACTACACAGAGGGAAAAAACCGAGAACATTGGACTCAAAACGAACACAATAGTTACCAAAAAGTATGCATGAACGGGTTTTCTCATTTGTAGTACGATGTTCTCACTTCAAGAACAATTTTTTGAGAACGCTTAAACTCAAATTGAATTGATATTCAGGCATATTCTTAATTCCACTTCCACGGCTTCGTTTCGAAAGTGGAATTGATTCATGTTCTCGCAACACCAAAACGAAAAAATTTTTTGTTTTGAAAACTAATGCTTGTAGGTCAGTGAAATGAAAAGTAATTGCCAAATTGCGCACTTTCTCAGTTGCTGATTGTACTTGAATTTAATTTTTCTTAATTCTGTGATCAATTTAGAAATTTTTAGTCAAATTTAATTTACATTTTAGTCTTTGGTTAATTTATAAAGAATTTTTTTGCTTAATGTGTCCAGATTTTGGAAGGGCAGACAAAACACGACCCAGCGGCGCAGAGCTCAACGTGTTCTGTCGAAAATATGCATTACGACTGTCGAAAATGTAAGTCACTACAATCGCTGATTTTCGGTGTAGAGATAGTAATCGAAAACAAACAGACTGCGTACATTCTGCATTACAATTTTAAAAATAATGTACGCATTCGTAATGGGAAGTTCGGCTCTGGCATACATCCTTAACACCTAGTAATGCAGGTTGTCGGCAGCCCGTTTACAACGCGGCCATGCACATGGCAAAGTAATGCAGATTGTATGGGAGTATTTTCCTTTATACTGATAGGAAAGAAACGCAGGAGTAACCCATTTTGTAATGGCAATTTGCGCCGCTGGGGAATAACGAAAATGAAAACGAAAGAGTCAGCCTCTCTCAGTGCTCTCTCTGTTTCAGGCTCTGGTGATATCACTGAATGCTGTGGGCCCTTCACGCAAGGATCTTCCTGGATGGAAAAAGGTATCACTGCAACATTCATGTCAAAGTTGGCTGCCAATAAAGGAAGTCTGCTGCTACTGGAGGCGGGCTATATTCGCAATAGACTGTTCTTCCAATTGAAAGGGAGATAGCAACCTTATGTGGGCTTTATAAGTCTGTGGATGGAAGTGAAGAGGCTCTCGTCTTCGGTAGCGACCCTACGATCATTACTTTAGGAAGCTAGCAAATACATACTGCAGGAGAAAGAGAGGGGACAGATAACAGCGATCCCCCTCCCTCTGCAGCTGTAGGGCCAATCTGGGAGCAATCTCCCAAAGGTACTCATCCCCACTGACGGCATCATCATTTTCAACTGGAGCTTCAATATCGTCCTGCTCTTCTGTGAAAGAATTGTCCATTCTTCGGCATATATAGTGAAGAGGGCAACATACATTTATAATTTGACGCACAAACTTTGGTTCGTAGTTCAATGTGCTTTTGAGTAAACCAATTGTTCGCTCCACTATATTTCTGGCTGCAGCATGTCTCTTATTGAACAAATGCTGGACTAAACCATTTTCTGGGCTTCTGTAAGGCGTTAGAACAAATTTTTTCAACGCGTATCCAGAATTTTCAGTGGATGTGTTTGTGTAGAAGTTCCTAGCCTGACTATTAAGTCATATAAAAGAGTCATGGCTTGATCCTGGATGAGTTGCATCTATTGCCAAGATTTCCATTTTATTAACGGTGTGTAAAACTTTAGAAAATGTGCTACGTCCCATGCACAAGTTGAAGTCTGTGGCAATGCCCAGCTGAAAAGACCCAGTCGCTAAAAATCGAAGCACAGCTGCTAACTGAACGTCTTGGGCTATTCGTGGGTGCATTTCAGCACATTGGTGACCTTTTTTTCAAAACTAAATCAAACTGCTCTTTTGTTAATAATTTGTTAACCGAAATGAAGAAACAAATCTGGAAAAATAGATCATTTAATAAAGCAACGACCATTTTACGTTGCAAAACTTACTTGGTCTCAAAAAATTGCAGGAATGATTAATCCTTGCCTTCGCAATTTTTCGCTTTCTTTTTTGTTGAGCACATCCAAAAAATCATGATTGCTGGCGTTTTAAGTCAAATAAACATAAATCGTAAAAACAAACAAAACCCACAATCGCTATCGAAACAATCCAGAATCGGGTTCTCTCATATGTATTTAGACCCAATCCCGCTTGTCTCAGTGGTATGCAAAAAGTAAAAAGAGTAATTCCATTTGGAATTAAGAACGCGAAATTAAAATCGAAGCGGAATTGCGTTCGATTTACTTTTCAAAAAGTAGTGGAATTGAGAACATGCCTGATTGTTCCATTTTTGAGAACATGATTTGAATTGATATTGTACCGCTTTCAAGAACATTTTAAACTCAACTGGGAAAAAATTTGATTGCACTTGGACCAGGTGAGCACGGAATCCTCACATTTGGTTGGAATAGGGAACGGGGACATACCTCTTTTGATTGGAAGAGAAGGGAAAGGCATGACTCCTGGATATGCGCGCGCAGCGATGGCCCTTGGTTCCTCCCCGGGGCCGAAAACATTTCGCTATTCACACGTATATGACCCGAACGCTTGCTGAAGCTGAGACCAAAAGAGCAGAAAGGCGTCATTCGCTCGACAGAGTTCGAAGCGATTAGGTCGAAGCAAATTCACGGAGCTTTATTTTCGCACACTAATACACTCACTTTTTGGCCTCGCTCTCGCTGGCCATCGCTGGTCTAGAGGGCTACTTATGCTTTTTGGAGCTGACAAGAGAGATATCAAAAGAGAGCAAAGTCGCTCTCATTCGCTCTCTCTCTTGCATATCTCTCTGTTAAAAGCCGGTTTTGTTGTTGCTTAGAGCAAATATTATCCGATTGAAAACAACTTTACTCATTCCAAGAACATTTGAAACATTTCTTCTCAAGAATTTGGAGACCATCTTGTTTTTATTTTCAGTTGAAAACAACTTATTTTTTCCTCTGTGTATGCTTACAATTCAATTTTCAAGTCAATCGGATGAAAAATTTAATTTTTCCCATACAAACTTTTCCGGGTGGAATTTCTGGAAACGTACAGATCTCTGACATGGTATGAGATAGAGATTTGACATGACATGGGGGAGTGGGGAGAGTGGGTCCATGAATGGTCATGGAATAGCTGGGCGCAGACGTCTAGAATGGGTGGTCAATCGCATTGAAGACATCGAGTTTGCCACAGGAAAGGTGGGCGCGTCGAGGTATATCAGCCAAACCTCCGTCTCAGTGTGTTTTCAGTTGGTTCGAATTTCTTTGTTTTATTGTTGTTGGAGATGCCGATTGTCGGCATTAACGAAAAGCTTTAAAACTTTTGGATTGGACAAGAAAAGTGTTCATTACGTTCAAAATTGGCGCCCTTGACCAGAGATGGGAAGCTTTTTAAAAATTTATCGATATTAGCTGCATTTAGTTGCCAGTGTGACCGTAGTTGTATTCATTGCCCACACAACTGTTGCGCCAACCGTTGCCTCAACGTAAACAGCTGTTTGTATATTGTAAACTACGTAAGGACGCACATGTTGATTAACAAATTTCAAACACAAAACAAAAACACACAACAAAAATGGACAATGTAAAGGAACTTGTGCAATTTATGCAACCCAATCAACGACTGGACCTCAAGGCGGTGGCTCTTACGCATGTGCTGGGTGAGTCAACATCAAAAACTTAGCAAATCAAGTAAAAAATAACATTACAACTTATTTTTAGGTCTCACCGGCAGTGCCGAGGGCAAGGCGGCCATACTCTCCTTAGATGAAATGCTAATGGCCATCTTTGGCCTAACCCAAGATGCCAATTCTACCGTGGCCAAGGATGCAGTGCTTAGTTTGATTAACCTAACCGCTGAGGAGCAAGGAGCTCTTAAAGTCTTTGAATTGGCCAAACAAGTGCAGCCCGTAAGTAAGGCTTTACCTATTCCTTTCCTTCTAGTCTGGCTCATTTCATTTTCTTAGACCTTTTCCCTGGTGGAATTGGCTGCCACAAACATTTGCGATGAACAGGCCGAACTGGCCGATGCCTGGAGCATGGTCCTTAGCAATTTAACTCGCGTAGAGTCTTTGGTTCATGAAATTCTGGATATTCTGGAGCGCAATCAGCAAACTTTGCCCCGGCTGGCCAAAGCCTTTGCCCAGCTGGACTACAATAAGAAGAAGTCGAAACTGCACTATTTGGCTCCCATTTTCTGCAACTTGACACAAGTGTCTCGTGGCAGGGAACTGTGTTGTCATGCCCGCTATCAACTGCTGGAGAAATTACTGCCCTTTGCCTCGTTTGAGGAGAATGTGGTGCGTCGTGGCGGCACCATTGGCATACTCAAGAATGTCTGCTTCGATGCGGTGTATCATGATATTGTGCTAAATGAGCAGGATAATATACTGGTAGCCATATTACAACCGCTGTGCGGTCCTGAAGAGTTTAGCGATGAGGATAACGACAAATTGCCTATTGAGCTGCAGGTAAGACACAAGTGTGTGATTTGGTTAAGCAGATTTCAGTGCTGAATGAATACTCTTTGGTTTTCTACAGTACCTGCCGGAGAGTAAGACACGCGAAACTGATCCAGATCTGCGTAAAATGCTGCTGGAGTGCTTACTGCAATTGTGCTCAACGCGACGCAGTCGAGAAGTGTTGCGGGCCAAAGGAGTTTATGAAATTTTAAGGGAATATCACAAATGGGAAGCCAAAGTGGGACGCGATAGCGATTGCTTGCTGGCATGTGAAAATGTGGTGGATATATTAATTAAGTGAGTATTTGCCTTATTCAGATTGTTGTAGAAATGTCATCTATTGAACTAATTATTCGCGAATATGTTGTCCCATGCTCACTTTCACTTATTCTTGGTACTCAATCTCAAAAATCATTGACAAATTGTTATTTTCCTTTCAAAATCAACAAAATGAGGTTTATGTCATTCTCAGATTTTAAATATGTAGTAGATCAGGATTGTCTGTGTTCTAGGTGGACAAGTGTTGCTGAAGGCTTACACAGCTCCTGCAATAGCCAGGTTTTTTCCATCTCTCCTATTGTTCATCGTGCTGTCTTCCGAGATTTGTATACCCTACTGACCAAAATGCTCAGAGTGCCGACTTTCTCACTCTTTTTTCTTTAGAAAAGCCTACTGAAGATTCATCCGGGAGGATGATGAAACAGTGCTGTACAGACAACCAGCTCTTTTCGGTGCATAATGCACATGTTGTTTACAATTGTGAGCAAACTCAACTTTTTCGGACCTTGAGCCAGCTAAAGAGACTAATTAAATATTAAAAAGGTCGCCAGATGATTAACATGCCTCTTGTATAGATTCTAAAACATAGAACTAGACACTTTTAGCGAGCACGGTTGCAAGTTTGTATTTTTACCGACTTTGGCCATTTGGTGGCTTCGTTTTATTAAGATATTTTCCTTAACACAAAGTGATTATTTTAGTGATCATTTGATTATAAATCGTAGAATTTTTTAGCAGGCTCTAGGTCATTAAGTTATGATTTTATCCATAACTTTTCTAAAACAAGACATGCACAACACCACAAATTAGGCTCGTTGACTGTATAGCTATTTCATGAATACCAATTCAATCTTCAGCAGTCTGCGACCAACTTAAATGAGATGGCAGAATGTACCTCATGACAGAACTGCTATGACTGCTTGAGAAATTTTTTCCCCGCATCCAACACAGGCGCCAATTGTTTGAATTGCCCAAAGCAATAAAACGGGGGTGAGTTTTTTTACCCTGTTTCATAAAAATTGGTTCAGATGTATGTAACAGCACAGAAGGAAGCACCTCCGACCACATGAAGTATATATATTCTTGTTCAGCATCAACAGCCGAGTCGATTAAGCCATGTCCGTCTGTCTGTCTGTATGAACGCGTCGATCTCAGAGACTGTAACAGATAGAGCCACCATTTTTGGTATGTATGTAGGAGTATACTGTACCCAGAGCAAGTTTGCTCAAGATTTGGCAAATTCCTCCTCCTCCTTCTTCTAACCGCGAAAAACTTTCAGAGCTACAATTTTTAAGCTTGAACCTAGTGACTTAATATATATTCAGTAAGGCCCAATATCTGTCTATTCTGTATACCACTATAAGATCCGAGCAAAAACACCGAAGATATGCAAGTGCGCCTCCCCATTTATTCAATTAAATTTTTAAATTAAAGGAGTTCAGAGCTATATGATCCACATTACTTTGAACAGGGTATTTTGCTGTCGGGGCACTCGACCGCAACACTCTCACTTGTTTTAAATTTAAATGCGTACGATTGTCCCGTTCGACGTCATGGAAATGCTCATATGTCCAGCGTCTTGTTGGCCGATTTGTTGTATACACCGGTATCATGGCTTCGCCTTCAACATTTTTTGTGTAATGAGCGGTGGAAAACATATTGATCGCCTTATTCTTTTTTGGCACGTAGCTGCAAAGCGACTGTCACATAAAATAAAATTTTAGGAGGGTACCTGGAAGCTCGTTTCGATATCTAAACTAATAGTTTGTTAAATTAACAGGCCTGGGTGGGGCACGGTCTCAATACTCAACATTTTTGATTTCAATGAAAAAATCTGAAATTGGATCACTACACTCCCACCAAAACGTACTTTGCGGTCTAGCTAAACAATTTGTTAAACAATCAGAACGATTCGCACGATCAATACGACAAACAAGACATACAAATAGCGCATTAGCCTCAAATTGAAGAAAGGATTTATAACTGGATCAAATCAAAAACAGACAAAGCGGATGTTCTTGACTTGTCATTTACAAAATACGAAGGATATAAGGACGATAGGTGCAACCAAATCTACATAGGAGCAGAAAGTCTAAGTTGAAGACCCGTAAAACCCAACATAAATCTGACTGCAAGCTGCGACATCAAAACACACATACAAACGAGAGCGTAAGTTAAAGTCGGCTCTAAACGACTTCGATATACCCGTTACTCATGAAAAAATATGTTTAATAGTGTTTCTGCGTTCATTTTTATCCGACCAAACGATAAGTAACCTATATTTTTTTGGGCTTGAGTGGTATTGGGGACTTGGTTCACTTTTTTGCTCCTCTCAACTTCCCATCCGATCTTTATTATTTCCTTGGCAAATCGAATTGTCTATCTTTAAAACTGTAGGAGATATAACGCTTTTTCCAAATTGCGGGGGCGGGAGGGGGCGTGGCCAAAATTTGAAACAAACTTGATCTGCGTGCAGATAAAAGAAGCATTTGTCCCATACATGTCAAATCTCTATCTCTTACCATCTCTGAGATCTAGGTGTTTATACAGACAGACGGACAGACGGACGGACGGACAGACGGACAAAGCTAAATCGACTCGTCTGTTGATGCTGATCAAGAATATATATACTTTATATGGTCGGAAACGATTCCTATGAAAAAAACAGCAAGAGCAGCATTACAACAAGCACTTTCATTAGAAAAACTGCACATTTCAAAAATACCAACAGACAGGAGACTCAACTATAAGACGGACACTGAGAACCAGTGATGCCAATATATTTCCGAATAACAGGAAAAACAGGAAAAAAGGATGAAAAACTAAAAAAAAATTTTAAGGCATCTTCAATAACTTCTAAATGCGTAATTTCCCTGTCGTAGCACAGCATTTAACGTCTCCACATGTAGCCGATCCCTAGTTTGGTTTTAATCTAATTTGGTTAAATACCCTCTCTACTTCCGACCATGGCACAGTGGTTTCTGCCATAGGCCAAAAATAAAAAAATCAATGTCAGAAATTTGGCTTTCTAAGTTACATCTCTTACTTATAAATGACCAAGCTTTTTTATTGTGTAGTTGGTTTTGTTTCATTTTAACGGTACTCTATAAGAATAGCTTCCAAAGAAAGAGCATGAAATTCATTGGTTACTGAAAAGTGAGCAGCTTGAGATCCAACTAAAACTTAAAAAATAATAAAACTACTTTAATCAATCAGATATTAAGAAAAATGAAATTTGAATATTATAAATAGAGGTATTAACATATTTTTTAAAATAATTTAAATTTTTTTAATTTGTTTTATTCGTTTTAAAAAATTCATTTTTCGTCAGTGATTTTTTTAGTGTGCCATTGTCCATGTGATATAATTTCGGCTAAGGTAATAGTAGTGATCCCCCCCGAGCCCCCTAATTTGACTTATGAGGTAATATTAGGCAACCTTTGAAGATTCTAAATTACAAAACTTCAGCTGCCAAAGTGCCGGAAAGTTCTGTTATGTCCCAAATACTAACTACATTTGTGTTTTTTTGCTACTGCTTTGTGTGGTGCAGCTGTTATATGCAGTGCTTTGTTGTTGTAGTGTTTGGTTATTTTTGTGAGCTCTGTTCAAGCACAAGTCAATTCGACTAAAACCAGTATTTGATTAACTTTGAAAGCTGAGATTGCAGCGATATAGTATGTTTTATGAAATATTTGGATTTTTTTTTAGGTTTTTTATAATTAATTAGATTTTTTAATTTTGTTTTATTTTATGTTAAGTGGAGGCTTTTAATCAAAAACTAACATAACAAAACAAAATAAACAAAAATTGAAACACAAATATAAACTTTTGAAATAACTTTTTTCCTACACTTGCTAAAATTGTATGGTAGGGGTGGGAGTGCGAGTGTTTGGCCACGCCCATTTGATCAAATGTCACATCCAACGGGTTTATGAAGCCGTAAGCAAAGTTTCAAGTCGATTTACCTACTAATAGTATTTTTGGCTGCAGTCCCCAAACAAGGCCCCCCGCTGGGTGATGAGAGAAGAAAGGGTTCAGGGCGAAAGCTACCAGGTTCAAAAAGGGGTTGTTAACTGATATGTCTTGTTTATTTTATTTACTTTGAACCAAAATTTTAAAGTATTTTCATCATTTCCCCATATTAATTGGTGGATGTTGGCATACTGAGCCACTATTTTGACCGAAAATGCGTCAATCGATTTTAAAATAGTCGTACAGTAATGTCGTATGGGTTTCTTTGCAGCATACGATCATCGATTACATTCGAATTCGTATACGAATGGAAAATATCCCAAATATAAATACCGTTTTAGGTGTTACGTAAAATCATCTTTGCTGTGAAAGTTTTTATTAATCCTTTGCATGTCCGCAAGATATTATATAAATAATATAAATAATTGGCGTCTTTGTACAAACCGTTCAACGCTGCTGATTGAAAATGCAATTTCCATCTGGTTTAAAACTAATTTGATTTCCTTGATTAAAACATGATTTATTTTGCATGTGTTTTGACGACTCGCGAATTTGATCAATTTTCGAGTTGCCGTTCGACTCATCGCAACACCCACAAAATGAGTTTTTACATTCAGCCAATTTAGTATAAAAAGTCCAGATTTCCGGATAAGGGAACTAAAAAAAAGGCCAAAATTCCGGATAGGGGATGTTTGATATTTTTCCGGCTGAATCAGTTAAAAACAGGATGAATCTATCGGAAAAATGGCCAAATTGGCAACACTGCTGAGAACTGCGCTCACTTATACAGACATTTATTACAGAACTGAAAATTAGTTTTAAAATCTGGGTGGGATCTGGGTGGCATCTGGGAGGGATCTGTGTGGGATCTTGTATCTCACCTTGGTGATATCTAGGTAGGTGAAACAATAATATTTCTTTTTTGGACAGCCCAATAAACCAGACTTCCTGAAAGATGAAAGTACACTGCAGCAAGTGATCTTTTTGTTGGTATTTCTACTCCCTGTAAGTTTTCTTCTTTCAAAAGACTGCCCTTGCTGATTTATATACCATTGAGTGAGCTTGTGAAAAAAACTTGAAAAGTAATTGTCAAATTACCCACTCTTTCAGTAGCTAGATGCACATAAAATTAATTTTCCTTAATTCGGTGATCAATTTAGAAATTGTTGGTGATATTTAATTTGCGTTCTAGTCTTTAATAGATTTATAAAGAATTTTGTTGTTTAATGTGGCCAGATTTTGGCAGTGCAAACGAAAACGAAGAGTGAAACCTAAAAGTCAGCCATCATTTTCCATCGTTTCGCTTGTAATTCTGGTTTCTGTCTTGTGTATCTAGTGCCATTCTCGCTTGGTCCAGTGGTTTGCAAAAATTAAAAAGAGAACATTTTCATTCGGAATTAAGAACACAATACTAACTAACTTAAGCCTATTAACTAATACATATATCAACTGTTTGTATCATTTCAGAAAAGAGGAAGAAATTGGCCTGGACAATTACAAATCTGTTGAGGTTCCCGCAGAACAATCTGAAAAGTTTGTGCAAGAAGATGCCGCCTATGTGAAGAGTCTTTTAGATTGATCCATTCAGTTTTTGTATAGATATGTTTAGTGTAAATAAAAGAGATGCCAGATTATGGTGCATTTTCCATATATATTTTTGTATATATATATATATATGCCGTTTTATTCAGAAATTTCTTACATGTTTTGTGTGTGTGTGTGTGGGCGTGTGCGTGTTGCCCTAGAAAAAGTTGTACGCGCTCGCATTTAAATGCAGGAGAAACAAACTTCAATTCAATCCATTATCTAGTTTCCATCTCAACATTAGGCTTAAGTTTATAGATGTATAAAGGTTTTCTTACGGGCTAAATACATTTGCATTCAAAATGGTTAAGCAATTCGTGTTTTTTGCTGTGGCCATGAAACTTTTTGATGTTCGTTTATACACGCTTTGTTTTGGTCGTTCATTTCTGTGTGAGAGATTTGAAGAATGTTTGTTTTTTTGTGCACATTTTGATTGAATTGCGTTGCAAGCAAGAGATTTCAGCAAAAAAAAAAAAGAAACTTGTGTGTGAAACTTTTGGTAGATTTTGTATTTGCGGAAACCCTGGCAAGCTCGCTTTGTCTAGAAAAAAAAACAAAAATATATATTATATTTAATTTTTTTTTTTAATTAAATGCAATTGCACCTAAATAGTTTAGTTGTTAATGAGTTTTGGTCCTATGGGTTTTTTATTTGTTTATTTAACTTTTATATATATAGAATTTAACATTTTTCTTTTTTGCAAGCTGCTTTTTAATTATGTTAACTTAGAACTGCTTAAGAAAGGGCCTAAGGAAAACTGCAAAAAGACGAACGTCATTGGAAAGAAATTAGAACAAACTTTAAAAATTCGTGTTAAATCATAATCAATTCATAGAATTCCACCGATAAGATATGGGACCATAAATTTCAATCAATTTATTTTTATTTTTCCACCAAATTCAACATTTATCTCGCCATGCGATGGCACAAAACTTCATACGCCACGAGTTTGACTTCTTCCGAATCGTAGGGTATATACAGGCAGCCATGCGAGGGATGTACCTTGCCCACGGTCAAACTGCCCGCATGATAGCCACGTCCCGCATACAAATCCTCGCCATCCACATTCTGACCCACACGCACAGCACCGGGTGGCACCTCACCATTCTCAGCCGACAGCCACACATAGTTGTCCCCACTCAGCGCTTCATAGCTCTCCAGTTCCACTTCCACGCCAGCATAGGCCACATAGGCCTTACCCTTGTTGGGTATAATTTTGGCGGGCAACATATCATTGCAGTGGAAGGCACGACCAATATAGATGGTATCACCATCCGAGTCATGGCCAGCTGGAATGGCATTTTGGGGCACGGTGCCGTGACTGTAATGTAACCACTGGTGATCTGTAAGAGAGGAAGAGGGTTAACGTTAGTTACACCCTCCTGACAGAGAGAGAGAGAGACCTAACCACTTCTTACCCATAGCGTTCGAGTTTCAAGAATGTACTGAACAATGTCTGGGGTAACAAGTTTTAATTGTTAAATCTTATCAGCTTATCCGGCCGTACAATCAGCTAACCTAACTGATGATTCAAGCCGGCTGGTAACTCACCAAACAACAAGTACAAACTGAAATTTATTATGTCATAGATATGTCACGTATGCGAATGATATGTAAGTTTACGTAATAAAAATACAAACACAAAATAAACCAAAAAATTGTTCAACTCTTTTCAGTGAAACTTCTTGATCATCATTAAGGTGTTTATAATATTTTCCAAATTTGTTCCATTGTAATATATAAGGTCTGTTTCAAATTTTTAATACACTTAGCGCCGCTTTCTCATCTCAAATTGAATTTTCTCTGTTATATGTAAGTTTATCTGGTCAAAGTTTGAAAATTTCCGGCTTTAGAATACCAAAGAAATTAGCAGCTTTTTTGAGAGCGTCTGATATCCACGGTTGATTTTTTTTAACAATCTTATGTAGTGATTTTTTAAGAGTTCATCTTTGAAACTTTGGTTCAGTCATTTTAATATCGGAGGAATTTCAATAAATTTTATTTACTAAACCATTTGCCAAATTTCCAAATTCATTAGGAGTACCCAAACAGTCTGAACCGAACTGGTTCTGGGGTTTTCATTTGAAAATGGCATTTGCTTTTGAATTTTTTCTAATCAACGTACCGAATTCCTTTTATACGGTTCGATTCGAAGTTTTCTGGGACTCAAAATAATTTTAAGCTGTAATTAGAAAAATTGCCAATATACGGTTATCTGGAAATAACTAATTTAAAGATTACAACAATCTCACCTACTTTTCCTGATCGTTTTTGGAAACTTTTCTGATTTTTATTTCCAAATTGCAAAAAATCGCTTCGCTACTTCAGTTTTTTAAAGGTATAATTTCTGTTAAACCGAATCGGTAACTTGCGTTTGGAATAGGTTCACGCTCAAAAATATTGTCACACCTGTTGCCTGGCCTGGATTACAGTTTTGAGCTGGCATTACTTTAAATTTATTGATCTCAAGAGCAACTCTTTAACCAACAATAAACGACTATCGATTGTTAATATTTTGTCGGAACTCCAAATCGCGGATTCATAACAAAATTAAATAATGGTTATTGTTCGAACTTTTAAGGTTCAATGTTTTTAGCTGCAAGTTTTAGTTCGAATTGTGGTTTGGCTCACCAAAATAGCAAATCAATTTATTTTTTAAACATATAAAAAAGTGTTTCGAATTTCTTCTTATTTGGAAAAAGTCTATGCTTCCCTAGACTTGAATCAATGATGATTTAGAAACTCTTTAGGCTAAAATAATATATTGTTTCGGTTTAATTATTTATAGTCATTGGCTAGCGTCAAAATTTTGGAGATAACTTTGAAATAGTCATCTTCTGATAGTGAGAATGAAGTTATATTTCATCTTAGTAATTTAGTAAAGTTGAAGTATTCGCCAATACGTCTACCTAGAGTTCTTTAAAAGACAACATCGTTATTTTAAAGGCTCTGTCGCCCATTACTTTAAAAATTTTAAGGTATAATTATTGTTGAACCAAACAGATAACTTGGGTTCGGAATAGATACACAGAGAAAAAAATCCTTTCGAATTGTAACCAAATCATAAACTTTTGTTGATGATAGTCTGCTAAGCAGGGTTTTTCGATATTCATGAACATTCGTTCACATTATGCTATGAACATCTTACACATGAACGGTTGGGGCTTGTCTTATAAACATTTTGTTCTCGCTTTGCCTCCTGAAAAAAAATTTCTGGAGGCATTCTCTTGGATATTACTAGTATTATTGATACCACTAATATCCAAGAGAATAACTTTAAGAAACCTTCCTTTTTGTCCAAAAACCAAAAATAAGTATTCATAAATATATCGTCAAAAGTTATTCGATATCGATATTTCGACAACCCTACTGAACGGACGACGTCATTTTAACCACCCCGATCATTAAGCTCACGCGAGAGACAGCGACAAAATCAAATTAAACAAGTATGATCGTTGCAGTCGAGTAGTCCGACTTCAATACCCTGTACAATTGACAAACACACACACACACATACACAAACGCGCAAATACCCGCTAGTACGGCCGACAAACGTTATATCAACGTTCTGTCGACGATATTGTGACTGTCGTTGACGCACGCTTATTTCCTTACAATGGGCTCGACTGACGTATTTTGCAAGGGGATGTCCGCTCAATACGTTAACGACTCTCCAGGCACGCTAGGTCGACGCAATGCCATGCAGAGAAGCTACGTAAACGACGCTCGTTTGCCTCAATGACATGCATGGTGCGACTTTATCGACACTCGTTCGACCCAATGCCATGCAGAGAAGCAAAATAAGCGACGCTCGTTCGACCCAATGCCATGCAAGGGGTGATATAAGCGACGCTCTTTTGCCAATGCCATGTACGGAGCGACATAAGCCACGCTCGTTCTACCCAATGCCATGCATGGGGTGTTATATAAGTGACGCTGTTTGTTTGGTGTTTTTCGCTTAGATTTCAATGTGCGTTTAAGAATAGATAGATATACGGCCAAAGATAAAATATGCTAAGCCACGATGTTGTAACTTCAAAATTGTAGCTCTGACAGTTTTTTGCTGCTTAAGGGGGAGGGGGGGTACAGGGGGCATAAAAATGAATGCTTAAGAATGAAGTGTTTAAGTAAGCATTAAGACTTTCCCAGAGCACCAAGCCCTGTAGCCCAGTGGTAAGGCAGTCGCATAGCACGCCGAGTCATGGTCTGAAGTCCCCGTTGTGTCCTTGCTTTTGTTTTGTTTTAATTTTTTGTCGATATGAAAAAAATCTGTCAAATAGTTATCGAGATATTATCGATAAACGTGTTTTTCGACGTTACAGCCAAATCAAATACGTTTTCGAAGAAATTGAGACGCCATATTGATTCCACCATTTTGTTTTCTAAATGTTGACTTCAGATTTGTGATCAGCGACTCCAAAAACCCGTGTTTACAGACTTTCAGCCAAATAAAATTTGTTTTTGAAGAAATTGTACGCCATATTGATTCCACCATTTTGTTTTCTAAATTTTGACTTCAGATTTGTGATCAGCGACCCCAAATACCACCAAGTACAGACTTTCAGCAAAATCAAATACGATTTTGGACTTTTGGCCGTCTTTTTGGGATTTGGGACCACAGTGGCCGGCAAAACACACATGCTCATTTTGTTCTTGCGTGTGTGGGTGTAGACACGCTCATATAGCACTATTTCGTGTTGCAAAGAGAGCCGAATAAGCTTGTGCACTGTCTGTGCTCAACGTCGTTGTCGCTGAGCAGTATTGAAAACACAAAAGATACGGACGTACCGGACTCCGGTTTAAAGAAACTAAAATATTTACTAAGTTCTTAAATAAGTTTAGACTGACATGAAGACTGGTAAACAGACGGGTAAATAGGAGGTGTAGATCAAAAGGACCAAAAAATCACGAAATTTAAAAAATTGTATAATGAGTTTAAAATATGTAGATTTGATAGATGGCAATTGTAAAGTATGCTCCGCTTCTCATTTTGTTTTTTTATACACTTGAAAAGTGTACATATTATAATTTTGCCCAGAAGTTTGCAACGCATAGAAGGAATCATCTCCGACCACATAAAGTATATATATTCTTGATCAGCATAACGAGCTGAGTCGATTAAGCTTTGTCCGTCCGTCTGTCCGTCTGTCTGTTTCTACGCGAACTAGTCCCTCAGTTTTGGAGCTAAACTTTGCACAGAGTCTTCTTTTTACTGCACGCTGCTAATATGTCGGAACCGACCGGATCGGATGACTACTTCTTGTAGCTGCCATACAAATGTTCGCTCGGAAAATGGGTTTTAGTTAGAAAAATTGTTTTGTTCGCAATATTACAGCTCTCAAACACGGTCATGGGTAATATTGAATGTTTTGAAGCTGATCTGCGAAGTTTGGTCGAAGTCGCTATCCGTTGAGACAAGCTTTTTCAAATGTATCAGAACTTCGGCAAAGACGAAGTTAGCATTGCCTTTCTCGTTTTTAAAATTCTAAAGGGGGCTAGAACCAGCATGAATAAGTTAAAAATTGTTTAACAAAACTAACAACAAAATCAAAAGAAACACCCCTTAGTTAAAAATCTTGTTTTCATCTAGAAGAGGGTGCCCACAGCGTATGCTTTAGGTGTACAAGTGTTGTGCTTAAGGGCATCCCCGTACTAGAACGTTCGTCTTTGCAGTATTCCTCATTCAAGTTGACCCCTAAAAATTTTTTGCCCTGTAATTTACTTTAGTTTATAATTGTTAAATTAGTTTGCCTAAAATTCAGCATTGTCTAACAAATTATCAAGTTTTAGTTTTCCTTTTTTTTTGTTTTTGTATATAAGTATGTACAATTGTCATCTCGTTTAGCACTAAATGTATATTTAAATAGTAAAACAGTTTTTCTTTAGCAGCCTAAATAAAATAATTGCAATTGAATTTGAATTTAGTTTTTGGTAAAGTTTGGTTTTCTTTGATTCTTTGACTCCATGCTTAGCATAAATTGTTTAAGTTTATTTTATTCATCAATTATTGTTAAATAGTTGTTAAATATTCTGTTATAAATCACATAATTGCTTGATGAATTCCATAAAAATATCCGTTGCATTTGCATTTGCGTTTGGGGTGTGGTGCATTTTCGTAGACACTGAGAGACGTAAGAGGGGGAGCTAGAGAGGGAGAGAGGGTCACATGAGCGTAGTGTGTACAAAATTGCCGCTTAGCTGAATTTATATTAAATGCTTTTCCACTTTTCACTTTATCCGCACAATATCTCCTCATATTTTATGGGATTTATGGCTGTTGTTGCTTTGCTTGATGCTGCTCCTCCTACGGCTGCTACCTTCGCGCTGCAAGCAGGAACACCGCAGCGCTGAGCAGGTGTCGCATTAGCGACTCAACATTCGTCGACTGATGGCGGAGCAGCTGCGTTGAGGCTCCATTGCAGGCATCCGCATCACTGCAGCTCTGCAGGCAGCCGTGTACGTATCTGTGGAGGGGTATAGAAAGAAATGGAATGGTTAATCTTAAGTTATGTCTGTCATAAGCAGAATATATGTGGGTGTGGGGGGATTTATGCAATTCAAAACGATTATCAAAGTATACAAAAATTTTAAGGAAATTTATTAAAAAAGTAATTAAGTGACATATTTGAGGATTCTGATGTCTGTATATGCATTTTCTGTGTGGGATTTTAAAACAAAAACAGCAACGAATGTGTGTATTTATTTGGCGCCCCTTCACTTAAGTTCTGTTTTTGCATGTTCGCTTCCTGCTAAGTCTTAGCCGTCTGTTAGAGCTCAGCGGTTGCCAGCGGGTTATCGTTGTAAAATTTCTATTCGTGTTTGTGCTGCGATACTGCAATGAATTGCAAGTTAATCTAAACGATCGCTTAAAATGCCAAGGCCAAAATCAAATGTGCATTGGCAGTATTTAGCCTCAGGACATTAAAGAAAATGTAAGCAATTGCCTAATAAAAGAGTGTGGACAAAAAATAAGGTTGAATTTTCTTTCCAAATTATTTACATATTCATCGGTACGTGCAATGTAAAATGATGCTCAATCTAATGCACATTGTAAGCTCATTATTTCGTATGTCAGACCTTAGAAAGTTAAATTGCCTAAAAAAGCACATTGCCCGCTCTCACGCCGACTTGATAAAAAAGCTGGACAGTTAAGTCGATCAGCAAAACACGATTTAAGTACAGGAAAAGAAAACTGCTGGTTCCAGTTGCATTGACGAATTGTTTAATCATGTGGCAACTGAAATACAGACTGTTTGAAACGAAAGTTTCGGTACGTACTAGAACCGAAACCGGAACCGAAATTTGATTCAGTTTGATTCCCTGATTCAAAATGGTATATCTTTGCTAAAGACTATCATGGAATTGTTTGAACATCATTCGGAAATCTCTTCTCGGAAAAAAAACACGTATACCATAGCACGAAATTTAAAATGTTTGAAGCAACCGCCAAAGCGATAATGTGCTATGCAGTCTGGAGTTACAAGTACTACCATGAGGTTCTATGTAAAGAAAATGTTTCGTTTACCTAGCAACACCCCAACATACGCCATTCATCTTGAAACTGGGCTACCCCCACACTTCGTACAAACCCTCAAACAGCACTTTCTTTACATAAATAGGGTGATGGATATGCCGGAAAGCAGAATGCCCACAATTGTCACGAAGCACTTACTCCGTTCTAAATCGCAATTTTTTTCGACATGGGAAATACTAGCTGAATAGCATAGTGTTTATTGGAATGAAAGTGAAGTCCACAACTGGCCCAAGATGCAACAGAAATCAATTCAAGGTGTGGAAATAGAAGCCAGAGCAAACTGCGATCAGAAAGCGATCAAAAATGTCACCAGAAACACATACAAACTATTAAACCACAACTTAAATGAAAGAATTATTTGAACAACATTTATGACGCCAGCATATCGGTAATATTTAAGGCAGTTCGCGTATAAAAGCTCGTTCAATAGGGGCTTGCCCCTAGAAGAATAAAATCCACCTTTAAACCACCTTGGTGGTCTGCAGAGCTGGATAAGCTCCGAAAGGAATGTCGACATACATTTCACGTGGCCAAATATAATGACCAAACAACCGCATGGGAGCTATATAAACAAAAGCTAGCTACTTATAAGAAAGCTATCAGGAGGGCAAAACGCTCCTCCTGGACCCATTACTGTAGTAACATTGAATCAACTTCTGATGCATCACGGCTCAGAAAAATCCTGGCTAGCTCACCAACCTCGCCAGGACTCTTACAAAAAACAGAGGGAACCTAGACCGACTCGAGCGAAGAATCTCTAAATCTTCTGCTAAGCACTCACTTCCCTGAATGCTTCCTTAACCTAATACCTCAGGTTAGGCCAAATGACCTTTCTATGCAATACGACAAAACCATTGTCACGGAGACCAGAATTAAATGGGCTATCGATTCGTTCGAAACATTTAAGTCGCCAGGTCTCGATAACATATATCCTGCCCAACTACAACAAACCATTGGGTACACAATGATCTGTCTTTACACAATCTATGTAAGCTGTCACAAGGTCAACTACATCCCCACTAGGTGGAGAGAAACTAAAGTAATATTCATACCGAAAGCTGGCAAAGCTTCACATATGAAACCAAACGATTATAGGCCAATCAGCCTATTCTCGTTTCTTCTTAAAACTCTCGAGAGACTTATAGATGCACACCTGAGGCAAAGTATTAGTCCTGCTCATCTAGCACACACCCAACATGCATACAGCAAAGGTAGGTCTACTGAAACGCCCTGCACTCCCTGGTCTCAAGGATTGAAAGATTACTTGAAGTAAGGGACTTTTCTTTAGTAGCATTTCTCGACATAGAGGGTGCCTTCAATAACGTCCAACCTAACGCCATCACCTCTGCCTTGACATATGCGGGAGCAGATGTGCCGCTGGTGGAATTCATCGAACAATTGCTAACCAACGGAAAACTATGCGGTGCAACTGCTCATGAGATGTGTATAAAGAGAAGTACGCCACGAGAGAGGTGTTTTCTCCCCCCCCGGGGGGTGTAACAGTTAACCAACTGCTGCGGCTAATGAAAGCGGAGGGACACGAAGTGTTGGCTTACGCGGATGATATTGCCATCTACAAATGTGGAATGTTTCCTCCAACGCTGTGTGACCTCATGCAGACCGCACTGACAACACTTGCTCATTCTGGACAAGAAACTGCTGTGGAATAACAACATATAAGGTTGTCAAAAAAGTCTTGCGGTATTTCCGCAAGCTTGTCTTTGCAAGCGCGTAGTTCTAGTTGTATTCGTCGCATCGGTTCACGCTATAGCTTTTTGGAAAGTTCTTTTCACCGCTAACACGGCTTTGATTTATTGTTGTTTGTTTTTAGTCGTTCGTGAGTTATAGCGCCGCAAACATGGAGCAAAATAAAGAGAAAATACGGCACATTTTACAGTACTACTACGATAAAAGCAAAAATGCATCTCATGCTGCCAATAAAATTTGTGCAGTTTATGGACCCGATACAGTTTCCATTTCCACCGCACAACGATGGTTTCAACGTTTTCGTTCTGGTGCAGAGGTGATCGAAGATGCGCCACGGTCCGGAAGGCCTGTCGTCGAAAATTGCGATAAAATCGCTGAATTGATCGAAAGAGACCGGCATAGTAGCAGCCGTAGCATCGGCCCAGCACTCGGGAAACAATCAGCCCTGAACAATCTGCACAAAGTACAAAGAAGTGCGGAAATTTGTATTAGCGGCGCTCTCCGAACGACACCAACGGAAGAGCTAAATACTATTCTTCACCTTCTACCACTAGACCTCGTAGCTAAGCAAATGGCTACCACAACAGCGTTAAGACTACGAGAATCCGATACCTGAAACAGGGGCAATTCGGAACACGCCACCGTACTCGAACACCAAATGGGTACATACCATTAACTACATACTACTGTATATCACAAACGACGTTCGACAAATTTTACAACGTCTATATCCCAAGCCGAAACGATTGAGACAACGCCATTAACATCTACACTGATGGCTCTAAGCTCGACGAAAAAGTAGGAGGGGGAGTTTTCTTTCCCAACCTAGATTTGAACTTATCGTTCCGCCTTCCTGACCACTGTAGTGTGTACCAAGCAAAGGTGGTAGCCATCCAGGAAGCTGCCACCTACCTTAGTTCACTCACGGCCAAGGAAGGAATTGTATTTATATACTCAGACAGTCAAGCCGCCCTTAAAGCACTTGACTCACATACCAACAATGCTCTCTGAATGAGATCGGACGGCATTTCAGTATACACCTTATATGGGTGCCTGGTCATCGCAATATAGAAGGAAATGAGTCTGCGGACAAACTGGCCAGAATAGGTACCACCATCGAGCTCCTTTCAGAGAGGAGCACGATAGGGATGCCTATGGCAACATACAAGCTTTACACTAAAGTTGAAACACTTCGTCTCGCTACGAATCGGTGGAAAAACCTTTCTTCCTGTGCAGTAGCGAGGCTTAAGGGATCACGTATCACGGGTCACTTTCTTATTGGCAGACACGCAGCACGCCTAAGCGTCACTTACCATGACTTCTGCAGAAGTTGCGGACACGAAGTAGAGGTGGACTCGGAGACTTCCGGGCTAGAGATCCCAGCTCTACTCAAAATTATTCTGTCAACACAATGGTTCAGTAGGGAATAAATATGCCATCGCAATGGGCCCAAAGTGGCCTAAGTGGGAGAGCGGCTCGTCGCTCTCAGCCATCGCAACCTAACCTAACCTAAGGCACGAGTTGAACTACTCGCCTTAAATTTTATACCTCATATTCCAACAGCAAACGAAGAATGCTCCCTGTGTAAGAGAAGACGTATACCACTTAATCGCAATATGCCCCGTTCTTAGCGAGCTCAGGCGGTTACACTTGAAAAAGACATCGCTGACGAAGGAGTAATACTTAACGGCGCTAAACGGTGCAGACTGGTGAAATACTCTGCCACTGGAGAGGAACGATGTGGATGTGGTATCTCGCTACGAGCGGAGCAGTACTCGAAGTGGTAGGTATCCTCGAAGGAAGCTGAGCTTGGCAGACGGATATATTCCATGCCAATTATATTATTTATATCTCTATACCTACTTAAAATATCACTTTTTATTTTTGTATCATAAATTTTTTAAAAATAGATACTACTACTAGACTTTGTAGCCTAGTGTTATTTTTCTATATTTAAGAAAATCAAACTAGAATTGAAATCGCCCTAAGATTTAGAAATATAGTTTTTTTTCAGAAATTGAATGAAGTTATCCTAAGACTGAATTTTTTAGAAAAATTTTTCCAAAATTTGGAACGGATTTTATTGCAGAACTTTCAACTTTCAGGGCGAATTCGGGGTATTTTAGGGTGAGTTGTTTTTTGAGGGTGTTAACACAACGGGACTTCATCGAGCATCTTAGTTTATACAGATTATTCTATGATTTGCATACTCTGAAGGACATTTATCACAATGAGTTTGTTTTAATTTTTAATCAGGGTATACATAAGTGGTCTAACCCGCACCCACCTATTATCATAGTAGAACTTGCCACAATGTGACATTCGTATAATCTCAGTGTCTGTGGTCAATGTCCCACTGTCCAGGGCACAGCCTCGCACTGTTATCGTCTCGCCCGTGTCATCTGCAATAAAATTACACAATTTCTGCGAATCTTCCGTTTATACACTGTCATTCACCACGCACTTACCATAATAGCCGGCGATTTTAATGCAAGCCGTGGCCGGAAATAAACCATCTCGTCCCTTGCGGCCACCCATACAGGGTGACTCCAGTATGGCGGTGGAATAGTTATTATGAAATGGATCATCGCATGCCCTATTGGCGCCATTATATGAAACGCACTTGAAACAGTCTATGCAGTAGCCTGGGAGGGAGCAAGGGGGATTAGCCATCCATTCTATATAGCAAATGTAATCCTTAGACTTACCACTGCTGATGAGCATGCCAAGCAACAGGACGAGGCAGCCAAACATTTCCATTGAACTGAGGGCCGCCATTCTTAGCACACAAAGCTCCCAGTGTGCTGTAACATGATTCGTTTGCCTGGAACGAAAAGATGGAAAAAGATTGATTGGCATACAGAAATGGAAATTAGCCATTCAATAAAATACCCCGAGATGCTGATGAGTTCTCGTTCATGCATTCATGGGGAAAAGTCAGGGAATCGTCGGCTCATCGTAAATAAAAAAACACATTTCGCCATAAAAATTTCATTCCACAAAATGCAATTTACATGAAGTCAACCATCCAAGAAAAATTAAAGGTCATAAATTGCACAACGGCATTTTTGACACAATTCTTTTGTACACAAGAGACGAAGTTTTCGCTTTTCCTTGGGGCTGATTTTTTTTTATGGTGTGCGCCATATTTTATTGCCGAAGTGTAAATAATTGCTTTTCAGTCGACTTTCGTGTCGAATGCGTGCCATGCGCTATTTTTTTTTTTTTGTATTGGCAGTTTTAATGGCCACTCGGTTGGCCCAAGGTGTTGTGTTTGGCTGGGTGGGTGGGACAGGGCTAAGGGGGGAGCACTCGGGCAGACCAAATTATGACAAATGATTTTGACTTACGACCAGAAGCTCCTTTTTTGTAACCAAATTGTAGTTAAACTTTAAGGGGAAAATTGATGTGGCTTATGCGTGTGGATAGCAGATGATTGAGGGTGTTGAGGGTGTAAGTTGCCTTCATCAAATACAGCTGTCAGAATGTGGTGTAGTGTTTTAAAGAGACGTTGGAAATAAAAGTTATACCAGATAGGATCCTAAGAATTGATAATATTTACATTTCACAAAAATAAAAACCATTTTATATTAACGTCTTGAGAGTACTTATTTTTATTAAAGTTGTTGGATTTTCCAGTTCGTAGCTCAAACTTTTAACCACTTTTGAACCATATATAAAACCTACAAACCAAATTTTCAGTTCATATCAGATGCATAACTCTTAAACTGGCGGTGTGTGTTCGACCCCTGATGCTGACAAATTTTTTTCTCAAAAAAAGCAGTTATAACATTTAATAATAAAAATCACAGCTTAAAGAATTTCTAAGATATGGTCTGAAACAGTAGAATGTCCTACTCTACGCTGCCTCAATATAGCTAAAAATATTATAGTTTTGCATTTGGCTAGCTCAAGGTCAGTGGAGAGTTATAATTCAATGTAATCAACACAAATCAACAGAGATCACATTGCAGAGTCCATTAGCAAAAGAAATAAATTACAGCAAAGCAGAAATTTAGGCTGTGAAGTGGATAAATTGAAATCCTCAATGCGTTATTCGCCGACTTCAGTATTATTAGGAGTCTGCGTGGTCGTTTAAATGTGAATATGCTATACAAAACGTCCGCTGACAAGAAGATGTGGTTATCTTCGAAACAGCGATCGTTATGCGGACATACCAATTGCTGCTCAAAAAATTCTAAAAAAAAAATGGTGTGACTGTAGCTAGCACTCACGAGTCTTTGGTGTGAAACATGATGCTAAGTCTAAGAGCTTATTTTCAAATCTCTCTCAATGGTATATAAATAAGAAAGTGCCCTCGAAAGAAGAAAATTACCGGGAAGTAGAAATCCAGATTCCACCCAGATCCAACCAAGCTAGATCCCATTTATATCCCGACTAGATCCGACTAAGATTCTACGCTGATCCCACGAAGATATCGCCCAGATCCTACCCAGACTCCACACATATCTCGCCCAGATTCCTTCCAGATCCCACCCAGATCCCTTTTAGATACCACCCAGAGCCCACCCAGAGCCCACCTAGATCCCGCCGAGATAACACACATATCCCACCCAGGTCCCACCCAGATATCGTCCAGATCCCTTTCAGATCCCTTTCAGATCCCTTTCAAATACCACCCAGATCCCACCCAGGTCCCACCAAGATCCCCGCCAAATTCTAACCAGATCCCAGCCACAAATACTACCTGATCCCACCCAGATCTTTCCCAGAACCCACCCAGTTGCCCCTTTTCAGCATCTATCCTACCTCTTGACTTCCCCCATCTGCCAATCCTCTTATGGCTGTGTTTGTGTGCCGGAAACTCCACAAAACAACAACACAAAATATGAATGACGTCGGCGTCACGTGACGCTAAAATCAAATTTTACTCCTACTAAAATCGTTCGTACCGATATTAAAGATGTTTCACATCAAAAATTCCCTTCGATAGATGGTGAATTGTGAAGAATTTTCATGCAGAAAAAACGCGGGGGTCTTCCATGGTTTCTTTTAAAAAGAATTTTGAAGTTTTAATTTTTTACTTAAAATAAATATTTTGCTTGCGGCCCATTTTCATAAACGCTCACCTCCGAAAAATGAATATCATTGACTATAGTTTTTGATGTTGGATTATACAGCAGTCCAACTGCCTGACAGATGATTCGGGATCCGTTTGTAAATCATAAATTTTGCCAAACATCCGAAATAATAATCTTTTTCCGCCCAAAATGAGGCACTTTGGAATTTACGTCCCGCCAAAGACTTTCTATGTTTTCCGTGTGCGCAGGGTTTGAAGGATCCACAAAGTTTTTGAGTGGTTAACAATTTCGTGTTGAAACCCCTCATCATTTAGGCAATAATACGATATCCAGCAATCTGAAATGATTGTGGATCCTTCAGCTATATTCTCTTTGATAATTTTCAAAAGAGTGTCCTTTCCACAGTCTTCCACCGTAATTATAAAGAATTTTTCGGACTCTCGCTCCAATCCACCAAAAATCCACTGACCCTCCACAGCCCGGCCAATTTTGGATTCATCGATTTTAACGATTTTTCCATGGCCACAAAGTTTCCCCCAACTTTCCCTAATAGACCAATCAATGTAGACCTTAAGAAGTTTTTCCAGTATAGAGTTGATTGCCTGGCCCAACCCAATTTGTTTTCCAAAATCATAATTTCACCTTTTAAGTGAAAAATGTATTCATGTTTTCCGCTCCCGCAATTAGGAAAAAACGTAATATCTCTCGTCTTCTCTCTCGGACCCATTTTTCGACCGATAGGATGACAGCTATAAGATATAGTCATCCGATCCGGTCGGTTCAGACATATTAGCAGCGTGCAGTAAATAGAAGACTCTGTGCAAAGTTTCAGCTCGATAACTTCAAAACTGAGAGACTAATTGGCGTAGAAACAGACAGGCGGACAAACCTCAATCGACTCAGCTCGTCGCCCTGATCAAAAATATATATAAATGAACAACAGAACTGCGTTGCAAACTTCTGGTCAAATTATAATACCCTTTGCAAGGGTATTAAACTATAGGTCTCTTTCTCTTGTGCGAAAAATGCACACACGCCAAGAGATTGAGAGAAGCTTGCCTTGGCTTCGTTGGAGGAGCTGTATAGCCAATTTTACATTTTACAATGGCACTTGTAAAGCTCTGTAAACGCGATCTTAACAACAAATTTCTATTGGACAGAAAAACTTACAGAGAAGTTGGTCAATTGGTAGGATGGATCAATAAAATGATTAAAAAAGCCTTAACCTATGGAAACAAGATTGAAACGCGCGGACAAAAACGATGTATGATCCCTCTTCATGTCAAGAGACTGATTCGTCAGAGCAAGAAGGATCCCTTCAAGCCTGCTACCCAGCTTAACAAAAAGAGCTTAAGATAAATGCGACGGACCAAACAGTTTGCACATATCTTAGGCAACCTAACCTAAAAACCTGCAGCCCTAGAAAGGTACCACTTTTAAACGTGACACACATTATTAAGCGTCTGAAGTTTGTCAGGGATCATGCAAATTGACGAAGAAATCCCAACAATGGAGGAATATTCTATGGTCAGATAAGTCCAAAGTGGTTATGTTTGGTGGAAAGGCATGTCGATCATACGCTAGATATTCAAGGAACACAGAATACAAACTCCAGTACACCACAAAAACCGGTAAGCATGGAGGGTGTAGTGTAATGGTATGGGCCTGCTTCTCCTACTATGAAGTACGACCAATACATTGGATAAAAACCATCATGGATCAGCACGTATACGTGAATATAATGCAGACAGTAATGCTACCATTTGCAGAATACGAAATGCCGCTCGTAAGAGTGTTTCAACAGGACAATGACCAGGAAGAAAGCAAAGTAATGGTTGAGGGCAAACTCTGTGAACGTTTTGGAGTGGCCTGCTCTGTCGCCTGAGGTGAAAAGCAATGAAAATCTGTAGTCCGACGTCAAGAAGACAGTTGCTGTTTCCTAGCAAACCACTATCGGATCAATTTATGCAGAATCAAGTAGCCTCTTAATAGTTTCTGTACAGGTTTTAACAGGTTTCAGCTCTGCCATAAAACTAGAATTGTCTGACTTTAGAGTCCAATTTAGACACTTTCTGCTATACTTATATAGCGCTTTTGATTTTTCAAAGATGCATTGCTATCATAGTTCGTGAATAACTCTCAAACAAATGTACGGTTTGCTCTGCTCACGTCACTGACCGAAAAAACGAAAACAAAACGCGCTCGAGCTTCCCTTAACCGAATTGAAGCTGCAATTTCGCTCACTGCTCGGTGGCCGTGGTTGAACACACAGCGCTGATCGGTCTGAGAGCAACCCCATACCAGGCCCAAGTCAGTCAATCGCTCATCAAATGCGGTCTTCACGAAGACCGAACTTTAAAAAGGTCATTTCAATCGGTTGCAGACTCAAGAGAGCGCCAGAATTAAGCATAAACAGAGAGCGGTACAGCGTGAGAAAGAAAGAGAGAAGGCATATAGTTTTTCGCACACATTCATATTGTCAGCCGAGCCTAAAAAGTCAGCGTACACACCAATGCATACATACGAAAAAGACCTTTTGAACGCGTGAATTTTGCCAAAAGGGCCCGAGATAGACCTGACAGAAAAAAGAAAAGAATAGGTGTTCTCTTTCCTTTCACAACCAAAGAGAGGCAGAGAGCGAAGTTAAAGGTTGCTTTGCGACCTCTATTCAATGTGATCGCGCAAGAGCGGTTGTTTTCTGACACAGGCAAGCGACCGATTTTTGCGACCTCTCGAGTGCCAACTATTGTTATAGTATAGCAAATTCGTTTTTCCGCTATATCTTGAACACGAGATCTGGTAAAACAAAACCAATAATGCAGTTTTGTTAAGAGCCATCCATATTAACATAATGAGATCGAAATGGGCCAGCAACAAAACACACTTACTATTAAACAAAAATATATTTGTTAAGCAAGTCCACAGCCTACGTCAAAGAAACCATTTGAAAGTGGTAAAAAATTTCGATTTGAGTTGTAAGATTATAAATTGCAGACTAATTGAAATAGTCTTTTCTTTTTTAAGAGTATTGCTTACTTGATGAAATTAAGTCTTAGAATTTTATCAATTTACACAAAAAAAATGGTCCATGGATACCTGCAATTCATTGGAGCTTTTCCAGCTGTCATGATGTCTGATAAATAAACACAATAGTTGTCAGATGTTGGACAAAAAACCACATCACTCCTGGTGCCAGGTAAAAGGAAAACCAAAACAATTGCGTAAAGTCGAATATGTAAATATTCGCAAAAGCAAAATACGAGTGAGTATTTCTGTCCCTTTTAATTTTTCAGCTTGTGAAAACATTTGTCTGGCACTGAATCAATATTTGTATGATATTTATGGCAAAATATAGTATTGACATGTGACTTTGCTTTTGGCATATGCAATTTGTATTTTGAAATCTGTGTAAGGCCCACAGGGCGTATGTGTTATATTCTGGAAGTCAGAAGTACGCTCATGTAAGCATTAAGTGGAAAGATGCAATTGAGGTGGTAGAAATTCTCATTTAACAACTGGAAGGAAATACATGATTTGGAATTAAGTTTGGGGGTCAATGGCCAACGGATAAAAACCTTTTTTTGAGTTTCATAGAAAGAGAGAAAAGTATCTGAGTTAGTTTATTGTAAAAGTTTCATTTGTTCATTTCTGCTTTTCCTAACTAGCTGCCATTGTGTGTGTTTCCTATAAACCACCAAGCCATCACCTTCTATTTCGCACAAGAATTCAAGCATTTAATGTTGATTCTGCTCCTCACCTTTCCTTGCTTCAGTTTGCCTTCAATGGCAGTTTGTGCCCTTTGAATAAATATGTATAAAACTTTCAGTTCTCTTTCAGTTCAGGGAATGGTTGCTCCGCATTTAACGACTGTCAATATGCTTGTCTGTTTTCTCGCAGTTAAGGCTTCTGTTTACGACCAAGCCACAAGGTTCTTGGCTATTGCTCACCCAGTTTATAAATAATAAATGCCAACTTTGTACTTTACTTATTTTTTAATTTGCCAAAGAAGCAAGCTTAATTTATATATCACATTCCAACTTATTGTTTGCAGCTTAGTTCTGGTACATAAATTCTTTTTCCATTGGCTTTGAATGATTTATTATGATTTCAGCTTTGACAATGATAATCTGCTCTTTTCTCTATTTGAATGGGACTCATGATTAAGCACAATATGTACATAGAATCGATGCTATCAGCTCCTTCCGTTCACTGACAAGGGTTCAACAATGTCACAGCCGAAGCCAACTCAGGGGCAGACATGCGATTTTAGGGCTTAAATTTAGACAAAGGCTAAGAAGGTCTCAGTTTGCCCTCTTTTTTTTCTAAACAGTTGCGAGTGGCACATTGCTTAATGGGCTGAAAGTAAACGCCACAGTGCTCTTGTTTTTACCGATCATTCTCAAATTTTTAATCAAATTGCAAAATTTTGGGTTTGTAATAAAATTTATTAAAATACATCTAAATTATCAATTAGCAAGCCGGAAATACTTTATGGAGCCACCATTTACTGCAGAAGACAGCCCAAGGACACCAATATTAATGAAGAGAATATTTTTAACACAAAAACAACCACAAGAAATAGAAAGAACAAACCGATTGTTGTGTGTTGGTGTGCGCACCCCTGATCTACTGAGTGGACGCATTCGTTGGCATACCAGGTACATAGGGGAGGCACTAGAATAGAATCTGTACTTGCAAACAAAGGGTTCACTTCGAGGTTCGAACTTTAGAAACTGTCTAGGTTTAGGCTAAGATAAGGTTTGGAAAGTCTGAACATTTTTACATATTGTTTGTTTATTTAGAAAACATGCGAGTATCCATAGCCAAACAGTCTGAAAAGCGAAGCCCTTTGCGAAGTCTGGATAAAGATTGGATACATTTTTGTAACTTCGAACTCAAAAGCGTCAATTTGAGTCTCGCTAAAATTTTTTTTAATGAAATCAGTGTCGTTCGGCTTTGTTGATTGGGTTTTATTTTATTTTTATAATGATACTTTTAAAAGTATATGGGTTTCAGCGACCTGTTTTGATTTTAGTTAAAGTGCTGGCTTAGCTGGCTCCAAGGTCAACGGTTGATAATAGTTTGCCTATACAGTACAGTTAGGGCCTCCAGGTCCTCTCATCAGCAGACTTTTTTGTTGCCACACTTCAACTCGATTTGCACTTTACTCTTATACCAAATGTCAAAGGAATAAGTATTTGCGGACGACAAGGAACGCTACAACGAGAGTTTATTCAAGGGCGTAGCCAGGGGGGTCAGCTGAATTTTTCAGACTTTCTAAACTTTGGAAATTAATATTATAGCCTTTCCAAGTGATTTCGCAGAGCGAGTTATTCTTTCATTCGCAAATCACCAAGTGTAGTTTTTCTCTCTCTCCCCCTCTCTATCTCTCTATCTCTCTATCATTCCCTCTCGCTCTCTCTCTCTTATTATAGCCTTTACCAATATTTTCAAGCATTTTTTTTATTTCCAAATACCAAGGTGTATTTCCCCCTCTCTCCCCTCTCTATTTTATTTATATTTTTTTTCATTGTGCGGCGTTGGTTTTCAACTGGTGGGAGGGGGGAGGCGGGGGAGATTCACTTATTTTAGTTTTTAACTTGAGAACCGCTCATCCGATCTTTATCATTTTTCCGGCAAATCGATTATAGTATTGCTAATGACTAACTATCTCTGGAAGGTACAAATCGTCTATCTACAAAAACTGTGGGAGATATGATGTTTTCAAAATTGCGGGGCCGGAGGGGCGTAGCAAAATTGGAGTATACTTGATCTGCCTGCAAGTATAAAAGCATTTGTCCCACACATGTCCATCCTCTATTCTTACCATCTCTGAGATCTGTTTGTTCATACGGACGGACGGACAGACGGACATGGCTATATCGACTCGGCTGTTGATGCTGATTAAGAATATATACTCTATAGGGTCGGAAATGATTCCTTCTCCCTGTTACATACTTTTGCACAAACTTAAGATACTCTTTGTACCTTCGGTACAGAGTATAATACATTTTTATACCGCATTCAGCTTCTACTCCAGGTACAGAGTATAAATATATTCGGGATTGTCCGACCTCTTTTTTCTTGTTACTTAAAAGTTTTTTAATAACAGTTATTTTTAAGTTTTATTCAATAAAATTGATTGTAAGTGTTATTTGTCAACCAAGTGTATATAAACTTCGGTCGGAGCCGAAGAATTTCCTATTTTCTATTATATAAGCTATATTTAATGTATATTGTCCGTGTTCTAACTAAATTTTCTAATAAGAAAATTAAGTCTCTCGAAGTTCTGTGGCGCCAACGAATTTTTCGAGAGAATTACAAACCAACCGTCGGCAAAATCACTAGAGCTTTCTGTGGCACCCCCGATAGAGATGGTGACAACTCTGGCTAAACACTAAACCACGTGCGCAGGCCAGACAGCCATCTGTTTATGAAACCGATTTCAAAACCGAGTTCGTGAAGTCAAAACGTAACCAAATCGTTCGGAATTGAGAACAGCAAATGGTATAACCTTCGTTTTCGTTTAGTTTTTACTTTTTGAAAACTTTCGGCATTCGGAGCCTGTTTAATTTTTATTCCAAATCACTAGACTAAGACAATGGACACAATTGATCGACACGATCAAGGTGTATCAAAAATAATGCGCCATTTCGTTAAGCTTTTAAATGTGTTTAATCAGAAGGAATACAAATTTCGGCACAGTAAAGGGGTGTCACAGAAATCTCTAGATTTTTATTTTATAGTGGTTCACTTTGCTCGAAAATCCGTCGATGTCACAGAACTTCAAGAGATTTAATCTCTATAAATATAAAAGAGAGTGTCCTGACTGATTCACTGACTGACTGATTGGCAATCATCGCACAGCCTAAACGGTAAGAGATAGAAAGCTAAAATTTGGACATGAGTTTCTGTTAGTGGTGAAAGTGCGTACTAGGACGGGGTTTTGGAAAATTCCACCCGGAAAGTCGGAAAACTGTCGGAAAAGTGTGTATGGAAAAAAATGTTACTTTTCATCCGATTGACTTGAGACTTGGTTTGTAAGCATAGTACGCGAAATAATTCGACACGTTTTTCCCGATTTTGGAAAATCCGCCCACGAGGAAAGTGGCCGGAAAATTCTGCAGCAAAGAAATATTTTTCAATTGGCTTGAAACTCGGTTTGTTCTGAAAATTCATCCGCCGTTTTGAATATTTTCTGAAGTTGAAGTATTTGACCTGACGGTCGGAAAATTCCCGGAAAAAAATAGTTTTTTTGCATAGAACTCGGTTCGTAAGGACAGAGTAAGAAATGATTAAACATGTGATTTTTCAATGTCGGAAAATCCGCCCCAGGTGTGGAAATGCCCGGGGTAAGCAGCAATAACTATTTTTTCCCATCCGATTGACTTGAAACTCGGGTTGTACGGTCAAAATGAAAATTCATTTGTGATTTAATGGGAAGTGAATGGGATGTGGGTGGGATATGAGTGGGATGTGGGTGGTTTGTTGTTAGGGAAGTGGGTGGAATGTGGCGGGAATGTGGTATGCAGATGCGAAGTGGATGGGATGTGGGAGATGGTGGTGGCAAGTGGTGGGTGAGGGAGGGGAAAAATGTGGGGTAGAGAGAGTAGGGTGGATGGGTGGGTTGGGGTTGGAGGGAGAACCCAAAACCAACAGCATAATACTGTTGAAGGCGCAGCGAGCGCATTTTTTGGTCCTGTGGGCATATTAGTACTATTTCAAGCAAATATGTTTTAATGTAAGCTGCATTGAATGACGTTACAGAAAAACCGTACACGAAGTTTTGAATTTTAGAAATAAATAGATGGTAGTCCTTTGTTGTTTCTTGTTTTACATATTTTCATTTTTTTGATATTAAAGCGCTTTTCAAAGCTATAGCCCAAAATGTATAAAAATGGAAAATGAGTCATATCACTCATAGCTTTGTAGCTAGATGGTTGCTTTCTTCTAAGCATATTTAGCAATCAGTATTATTTATCGATTTGTCCGATGACTGATAAAGAACAGATAACCAATAGACGAGTTATAAGGAAAACAAGCAATTATGATGGGCAGCACTTGCCGAAATGGCAATGGGCAGCAACTTACACACTTTATGGCTTATTTGCCACTTTGTCTGGCTTTTAATATAAATTGATCAAATATATATGATCGACGGAAGGCACTCATCGAGTGTACTAGACGTGCGTGCGATTCGAGGAGCCAACATAGACTCGGATCACTGTCTGGTTGCAGCCAAGGTACGCACTCGGCTCAGTGTGGCAAATGCCTCACGCTCTGGCACACGTCGAAAGCTAAACGTCGAGAAGCTGCAATCACAAGGGACCTCTGATGCCTACACAGGCCATCCGATATATGCGAACAGTGGAATCGTATATCCCGCTTCATGAGTACGGCTGCCAAGGAGATACTCGGGTACTCCGAGTCCCCTCGAAGTCGGACTTGGTACGATGAGAGTGCCGACTTGCTACATTGCAGAGAAAAGACGCAGCCTACAGGAGAACTCTGCAGTCGGGAGCAACGCGGGCTGTTAAGGAGCGATATCGGGAAAAAGAAAGGAAGCCTCTTTAGAAGGAAAAAGAGCGAGCAGGAAAGGCGCATGCGCGAGGAAGTCGAGATGTTATTCGGCATGAGTGAGACTCGAAAATTTTACCAAAAAATTAAGCAATTAACAGATGGTTTTAAGCCCTGAGTCGCACAATGCAAAAGACGAACACGGGAATTTGGTCACCGATCCGCAAGTGGCGCTTAACAAATGGAGAAGCTACTTCTCCAACCTACTGGGAGGCGATGACGAACATGATGCCGCCTCTAGAGAAGTAGCGATGCCGCCAATCGACAACATAGAGATAGACCCGCCGACCCAACAGGAAGTCTGCTTAGCCATACAAAGGCTAAAGAACAATAAATCACCTGGCGCTGATGAGCTGCCCGCTGAATTGTTCAAGGCTGGAGGGGAAGAATTGGTAAGGTGCATGCACCAACTTCTTTGCCGTATATGGCCCGACGATTGGAATTTAAGTGTTCTATGCCCAATCTTTAAAAAAGGAGACCCTGCAGTTTGCGCCAACTACCGCGGGATCAGTCTCCTTCCCATTGCATATAAGGTTCTGTCGCGCATTATTTGTGAACGTCTTAAGCCGCTTATTAACACACTGATTGACCTTATCAGTGTGGCTTTAGACCCGGTAATCCACCACAGACCAGATATTCACATTACGACAAATCCTGGAGAAGACCTATGAGAGAGGCATCAACACACACCATCATTTTGTTGATTATAAATCAGCCTTCGACACGCCGATAAGGTCAAGGTTTTTGAAGCCCTGTCTACCCTTGGTATACCAGCAAAGTACGTCCGTCTTTGCATGATGACGTTGAGAAGTACACAGAGCTCCGTCAAAATAGGAAAGAACCTTTCCGAACCATTTGATACCAAGAGAGGTTTTAGGCAGGGCGATACCTTATCGTGTGACTTCTTCAATCTACTGATGGAATATATACTGCGCCGGTGCCCACATGCCAACAGAACGGGCGCCTTTATTTATAAAGATCTAATGCTACTCGCATATGCCGATGATATCGACATCATCGGCAAAAACGAACGGGCGGTAAGCAGGGCGTTTTCAGAGATTGAGAGGCAGTCAGAACTGATGGGTCTAGCGGTGAATGAGGACAAGACGAAATACCTTGTATCCGCGGACAAAAAGTCCTTGCGTCTTGGACAATTTGTTACAATGGGAGAATACAACTTTAAAGTTGTTGAGGATTTTGTTTACCTCGGAACGACGATAACCAGCGACAACAACATCAGTCTGGAAATCCGACGAAGGATCACTCTTGCAAACCGATGCTTCTACGGGCTAAGTAGAGAGCTCAAGAGCAGAGACCTCAAGCGAAGAACAAAATTAGCCCTATACAAGTCGCTTATCATCCCAGTCCTGCAATACGGCGCAGAAGCATGGACAATGACAGCAACGGATGAAGCGGCGATTGGCGTGTTTGAACGAAAGATTCTTCGGAGGATTTATGGACCTATAAAAGTTGGCGATGTTTTCCGCATTCGAAATAATGACGAACTGTATGAGCTCTATGGGGACACCTGTCTGGTCAAGCGCATAAAGCAACAGCGGCTGCGCTGGTTAGGACATGTCACCAGGATGGACGAAGAAGCTCCAGTAAGGAAAGCTTATTATTCGAAGGCGGCTGACTACGGAGGAAGAGGCAGGCGGGGGAGACCCCGACTAAGATGGGATGACCAGGTTCGGGCAGACCTTGCCAAGCTTGGTTTGACCAATTGGTCCCAGCTCGCGCGGAGCAGAAGCGACTGGCGGACATTGTTGGCAGCGGCCGAGACCGTCGAACGGTTGTGATGCATGCATCGGGCCAATCAAGAAGAAGAAGAAGAAGATCAAATATATACTAATTTTAGGGGTACAGAGAATGTTAAAGTCGAGGTTACTTGTTTTTTTTTGGATTTGACTTAATTTTTGTAATCATGATTAGATTTGATTCATTTCAAGCCCATTTTTACTTCAAAACAACCTTTACTATTTAAGGGCCAAAGCTCGAAGTCAAAACTGAAATGATGTAGGCACACGCAAACGATTCAATGGTCAACAAAATTAAAGTAGATTTATGTTTCCCAAAGCTTCTACCCGTTTCGTGTGCGTGTGTGTGGTTCGGCTTATTGCCATGCTTACCCCTAGTTGAGCACTAAAGCCAATTTTTTCAATCAGTGGACAATATTTCCATTCTCGTATTTTTTTTTTTGTTGTAATTTGAACACATGAAAATGTGTTTGCATACGATTTAATGCCATTAAATCCACATAAAACCCACTTGAATGCTACCACAAAGCTATGAGGGTGTGAAATATTTCTGTCAGGCAACCACCAAAACCACTGACCACTGACAACACTGACCGCCACTCCAACTTGTGACGGCTTCAAAACATTCCAATTATGAAATGGTTATGTGTTTTCTGTACTAGAGAGCCCACTAGGATAATCAAATTTGGCGCTAATTACTGCGGAAAATGTTGTTGTGCCCGCATAATTGCAGTTTAGTTTATGTGTATGGAAACTGCTTTTTGGGCTATGCGTTAAATTAGTTGTGCCCAAAGGCAATGAAAATGCACATAAATTGTCGAATAGCCGAACAAAACTAAATTAATGAACTCGCACAATGGAATGTGAAGGAAGCATGGATAAAGGTTTGAATTTCAGCTTAAAGTATTCAGATTGAAATTTTAGGGCAAGGCGTAAAAGTGAAGCTTTCGCCTTCTTTTTATTTCATTTGCATTTCTTGAAGGGAAGTAAACGCTGCTCATCTCGACCTCTGCCATAAAAATGGTGTCAATGGCCACTCAAATAGAACCGTTCACAAGATACCAAGAACCCAGACTGCATTTGCATTTTGAAAAGCAGCTTAAGACATTTGCCTGCTCATTGAACTAAATGCAAAGAAGCTCAACGAGTGGAACCGAAACAGAAATGGCTTCAGCTGGAAATGACAAAAGGACTATTTGGTTGTCCACTGTGTTAGCTGTTGTCCTCAATTGCTGTCTATGTGTGTGTGTGAGTGTGTGCTCAATGATACTCGACCGCAATTGCTTGAATCGATGCTCGACAGAGCACTGTTTGCCACTCAATGATGTCACTCCTTCACCAAACTGAACAAAAAAGAAAAGGTAAACCAACGGCAATCACTTAAGCCCCAGCTCCTGCGGGCTTTGTCCAGACAACAAAACTTTTAATTGTTGTGCTATCCTGTCCTTTGATTGCCAATTTTATTGTTCAGCTAAGTTAATGAACTCACTTGATTTTATGGTATTATGTCAGCCACAGTTGGTTACTTTCTACGACCTTCTCTATGTTCTCCTTGACTTTAAGCTAATTGATAGCAAAAATTTCTATAGAAACAATGGAATGTGTTGGCTTGGTATTTAATTAAATTACGCTGACAAATAATGTAATTGTTCTCTTTTTATTCATACTTTGAAGCAGCAAGCAACAGGGCGTACAAATTTCAGGAAATTCAAATTAAATTTTAATTATGTTGAAGAAATGAGCGGCATTTACAAATCTAAAAAGCCACTTAGATGAGGATATCAACACTTTAGTTGTGTTTTGCTTTAAGCAAACATATCTGTCATTTTTTTTTGCCTATTCGTTTGATCGTTCTAACCAATAGTTTCACAGTTGCACTGTGTAATTACTAATTAGTTTTTCGAAGTTCTTACTTGCACCCACAAAATGCTTCGAAAATAAAAATTGGCAGCGAAAGAGCAGAAATAAACAAGAATTATTGCTTCAGCGTATGTATAAGCTGTTCTCCGCTACGCATTGCCAAGCGTGTGTTTGATTTCAAAAGCGGATAGGCTGTGCTCCGCTCTGCGTTTTGGGTGCAGGGGCCTTTTTGTTAATATGTTAGCTTTGTTAATTACACTGTGACAAAAAAAGTTGAACGCGTTATCAAGACAATAAAATTTTGGACTTAGTAAGGGTACGCCATTTTTTTTGTGGCCGCTCTGGCTTGGCCTACATAACATTTCTTTTGCATCTTTATTCTCAAAATTACAAAAACTCTTTTATACTAAGAAGTAAACAAAATTTTACTTTATGATTTACTTTTTAGGTGTACGCAGCTGGCAATTACTGTTAAGTTACTTGTGGATGCTAAAACTTATGGACTGCGGTATACGGAGCATCAAATTATGTTCATTTACATGTGGAAGAACCGTTATTTACACAATTAAATGGTGGATTTTATATTACTTAACTCAACTGATGTATAAAAATTTTGAACATTGCTACTTTACATAGTTGGCTTTGCTATTGTTGGCAAATAAAATAGAAAGAAAATAAGCACCAAAAAACTAGTTAGACCTGCGCGCGCTTCGTCGCTTACGAAATGAATTTAATTTTAAATTTTGTCTATCTTAAATTGTTCCGTTCTACAGAATGACACAAAATGAAATGAAACAGGCGTTCCAACCAACTGCTGCAAACCTCTAATATTTTGCAGAAGGTTTGGACCGAGGGTTCGAACCCGTTGTAAAACTTAAGGTTCGGTTCGCGGACCGGTTCTTGGAACTCCTGAACCCAAGGTTTTGGTTCGATGCTCTGGTCGAATGAACAACAACTTGAACAGAATAGTTTACGTTTATAAATATCAAATTCAATTAACTTTTACAACTTTTGATCACTGCTAAGTTTAAGCTAATAAGCATTATATTTTCTAGGAGGTGTTTACTCTATCTTCACTACCTCTTAGATCAGAAACAAACTTAAGTTTTGAAAAGGCCCGTTCAACCCAATACCTGAGTTGCTGGAAACGGCAATTATAGTCAAGTCACTTAGTTCTCAGTTTTTTGTTTGTTCTCTTGACAATTGCCGAAGGAATCTATAAGGTCATTTATAGATTTTGAAGGA
>JAEIFU010002402.1:0-44422 GCA_018904235.1 Lordiphosa stackelbergi
GGTAGATCAAGATTTATTTTTGAAAAAATTTTGCCGCGACCCTCATATCTTTACCTTCTTATTATATATAGCAACTAGCACTACATATGGACTCATTAGTAAGGATCGTCACCAAAATACGTACTGAGCATGCACTAACGCAGGTACAGAGTTTTTATTGTCGGGCTCTGCAAGTTTCTTACTTGTTTATTATTCAGCGTATGTTTAAGCATTTGCTTTTAAATTCGGTTATCATAGCTAAATCGTTTAATGGCTCGTGCCCCTAGAGTGTTGGGCTAAGTGTGCTTTTTGAAGTTCTATTTTTAATTCGTATACCTAACCAAGATTCTACACATTAGCGGTATGTACTCCACATACGTAGTGGACGGAAATACATGCATTAATTGTTGATTTGACTGCAGGTTATCCTGACCATATAGGGTAACAGCAACGAACAAATATGAAAACATTTGTGTGATTGTGTAATAACATGAAAAACTATATCTAAATTTCCCACTAAACTTTGGTAAACTATACTTTTAGGGGCAATAATGTTAAGTTAATCGATTTTTCCGTAAACAAACTTAAAACGAATACAAGATTTTCAGGTGTGCTCACATATCCGCGAACAACTTCGCCATTAGGTAACCAAATTAATCGGGAGAACCAATGTTCAACGCAGAATTAACTGGGCTTTTAATAATAAGCCTTAAGGAAAAAATCGCATAGAATAAAATAGTGAAACCAGTGGTGGTCAAAGTACAAATCTCGAAAAAATGTTGTAAATACCAGATCTGTAACCCGCATATCTCAGCCATCACGATAAATCACTATAACCTATGAATATAATATATTAGACTTTTCTCGTAGCTATCAGAATTGGCAAAATTATATAAAATGAGATTGTCCATTCGCGAGTTATTTCAATTTAAGTGAGCAAAAAGATCAATAAACGGTTTTTGGGCCATAACTTTAGATTTTGGGGGTCCCCGAGGAAAACCAAGTATGAGGAAGTGCTATACACGACCTGCTCTATACCGTATATATTCTAATAACCCCCTTATTTTTTCCTGTTGTAGTGTTGTGTTTTGGTGTTAATCATAGATTTTACTCCGAAAAATGCAACTTTTTCATTATAACTTAAGTTTTCCTCCATTATTTGGAAGTTTGTTTCTCATTTCATATCAAATGCATCTTGATCTAATTATTGTATTTAATGTTGAAAAATATAATTTAAGAAGTACTTAAGAAAAGTTCAGGCACAGCTGCCCCCACCTTTTCGGAAAGCTGGCTACGCCCTTGTATGTGCTACATACTTTATACTTGGGGATGATAAACTGATTGCATGACAATTTGCTGTGTGTCCCGGATGGCACAAAACATCACTGCAGCATGTTGTTAACTGCATTACTTTATAATGCAATCTTCTCCAAAGTAGTATGACCTCTTGGTTGTACGCCAATCAAATGAAGTCTTTCATCGTCGGATACAAGATTGCCTAAAAACATCCAAATTTATATTAAGGATTTTGTCAACTCAATGGCCAGATCAGTACGAATAACGTGGCTAAATACCTTGGCGTGTCTCTGAACCGACGCGTCGCGAAGCTTGACTAGGAACGTCCATGTGACTCGGGCAGTGGCTTCGGTTGCAGCTCCATTGGCTTCTTAAGCCTCGAAGCGGTGGATCTGGGCGATTCCGTTACGGGGTACGGCATGATACACTGCCCTCAAGAAACTAGAGTCCCTGGGGCCCCTGGTATGTGAGGCATACAACTACATACCGCGGCGTGGACGCTTCGCCATTATGCGCCCAAATTAACATGCACACAAAAGTATGCAGGTATCATGACCAAGGTGCACCACTCTAATAGATTTGCCTATGATCTGGCGACACACAGATTAAGAAGGCATCTTAACGGAAGACATCTCTCCGACCTTTGTGTCTATAGGCAGCATCCCTCTGGCGGCCTCATCAATTTGGCATAAGTGTGCCTTTGGCAGCATCCCCTACCAATCTTTACACGCAGATGGTTCCCCAGCCAGATAACAGCTCATAACAAACAAAATATAAAAGCATTCCCCCCAAAATTTCCGCTCATCACATCCAAAATAATTGTTGGCAATATATTCCTGCGCTGTACATCAGCTGTTCTCTCCATCCACACACGCTATCGATATGCCAACTATCGATAAGAAACTGTGGATTACGTTCATGTTGCTGGATACACAAGCAACGAAAAGGCAAACTAAAAATTCCTGCCACAGTTTTTTTTATATGAAGTTTGACAGGAATTTTTAGTTTTCGCGGTGCTGGATACCCGGCTTTAAGCTCGCCTAAAACAACACACAACAAAAACACATAAAACAAAGGACAAGCACATATATAGAACAAACTGAAACGAAATTGTATTAAACATACCTTGGACATTATTTTCCATAGTTTACTTCAATTGTTTTAATCAATTTTCGTTTATTTTAAAGCTTAGTACTCAGACAAACTAAACCGTCCGCTAGCTAAATTGACAACTTATTCCGATGGGTTACCCAGCGGACGATGCAGTGTGACTGTTCAACGCCAAAACACCACCCTTCATCAAAATACCACCAAATGTGAAACGGTCATACTGCGCTGATTTGCTTGCATTTGAATTTAGTTAATTGTTTTTGCAAATATTTAGGGATTTTTGTAGGATATATGGAATGCAGAAGTCATGGGCAATGCAAAATCTTACCATTGGTTTCAAATTATGCCAATCGACGATTTTTGTCGAGCTTTTGCTGCTGACATTCCGACGGGTGGGTGTCGGAAAAATTACAAACAATTTTTTCTGCTACCACCCCATCGGAATTGAATCAGCTGCTTGTGCCTGTCAAGTTAGCGGCACTACGAGATTTCCGATGGGTATGAACGGAAATTTTAGTTTGTCTGATACTACGTTTATGCTATGTAATTCACGCTTTCTTCAATTTGCAAAATCAAATTTGTTCCTGTTTATGCAGCTTTTGTAAATTCACAAAATGACCACCTTTTTGGCAGATGTGGCAGCACCAACGCAAACTTAAGTTGTCTGCGCCTCTAGATTTCAACAGGGTGGTAACGCATAAAAGCGAGGGATCATCTGTTCAATTGTAAACAAAGGCAAATTGAATTTGATTCCAATGGAGGACATTAAAATATTTTTGATTATATGAGAAAAACGTACAGCACAACTTATGCAGAATGTTCTACAGTGGAGGCATAAGCGAACGATGTCGTTGGTACAAGCCAGACGAGCATTCCAGGCGAAAGGCAGCCTTCTACTCATGCAGTATTATCCAGCTGCCATTTGAGCGGCTAAAATGTTTAAAAATGTTGAATCTCAGCAACAGGAACTGCGTCATTTTCAGATATTTCGTCGTTGACATCGGACTCCGTAGACGTTTCATCCTTTACATTTTGAAAAATGGAGTCAAAATCGTCAACAGATGTGTCGACACCAACAGCCGCTGATACAGGACGCGTCCCAAATAGTTCGTTCAAATAGCTCATTCAGTTCGTTCCAGAAGTTTTGTTTTAAGCATCCGAAGCTTAGTTTTTACTTGCTTGCTACATTTAAACATATTTTTAGCCTTTAAATTGTAGGAAAGAGTTTTCCATCGAGCTGGCTTAATATGTTGTTTTATTTATCGTCCACCCAAAACGATCGCTTGCTCTGAAAATTCATATTCATGGATATTTATGTGCTTGAAACTTATTTTTATGTGCGCAAACAATTGGCTAAAATTTATAAACAACTGTTTGCTAAAGCACAATGTTACCAGACATTAAGAAAACAAGATCTGGTAGCATCTGCCAACTTGTGGCAACGCCACAAACGCATTCATCGAATTGACGTCGAATTCATTGTCAACATTTTGTGTGTGAGTCAATTTTGGTGAAATGTTTATATTTCGTTTTTGAGTGATTTTGCAAAATGTTACCCAAGCGTAGCAATACGGTAGTATGCTTCCGAATTTTTAATTTTTTAAAAAGTCCGAGTTCGACCGAGCGTAGGAGGCCTGTCGGAATTTTACGAAAGCTTTCCGACACCCTTTTTATACACTTGAAAAGTGTATTATAATTTTGCCCAGAAGTTTGCAAGGCATAGAAGGAATCATCTCCGACCACATAAAGTATATATATTCTTGATCAGCATGGCAAGCTGAGTCGATTAAGCTTTGTCCGTCCGTCTGTCCGTCTGTCTGTTTCTACGCGAACTAGTCCCTCAGTTTTGGAGCTATCGAGCTGAAACTTTGCACAGAGTTTTCTTTTTTACTGCACGCTGCTAATATGTCGGAACCAATCGGATCGGATGACTACTTCTTGTAGCTGCCATACAAATGTTCGTTCGGAAAAGTGGGTTTTAGTAAGAAAAACTGTTTTTGTTCTCAATATTACTGCTCTTAAACACGGTCATGGGTAATATGTAATGTTTTTAAGCTGATCTGCGAAGTTTGGTCGAAGTCGCTAACCGTTGAGCCAAGCTATTTCAAGTGTATCAAAACTTCGGTACAGACGAAGTTAGCTTTGCCTTTCTCGTTTTTATATGGAGTTGACACTCAGCTAAATCGATTTAGTTTGTCTCTGAGTACTAAGCTTAAAGGCAATAAACTTAGACAAAATTTTGCCACAACAATAGCCACGTGCGAAGTTAAATGAATGGCTGACTTTCAGGGCTTCGCAAAACTTTAAGGGCTGCATTTCATAATAAAATTTTTCGATTGTATGACCACTGGGATATACTCTTTTAAAAAATAAATCAATGTTTCCAGAAATCGCAACTTTTTTTTTGACTTTATGCCAAAAAAATCGACTTTGGGACCATTGTGGATTGGCTTGAAACTCGGTTTGTAAGGATAGAATACGAAATAGTTTGAAATGTGATTTTGCCATGTCGGGAAAACCGCGTAGGCGTGAAAATGCCCGGAAAATTCTAAATGCAAATAGCTATTTTTCATTCGATTAACTTGAAACTCGGTTTGAAAGGTCAAAATGAGAATTCATTTGTGTTGGTATACCGCCGCGATGCCCGCTGAGAAGTGGGTGGGATGTGGGTGTGATGTAGGTGGGAAGTGGATGGGATGTGAGCGGAAAGTGGGTGGGAGGGATGTGAGAGGGATTTGGAGGGAAAATTCATCAGCAAAGTTCGATTTCTGGGTTCTACGGGGTATTATTACATCTAATATTGTTTGGTTCTATACTGTTGAAGGCGCAGCGAAGCGCGTCGGGTTATTTGCTGGTATTCTTGTAAACATGAATTGGAATCCTTACCTTAGGATCTAGAAAATAAAGAATTCTGACAAATACAAATCAACGATATCTTAGCTTCTTTTGAGCAAATTTAAAGATTGCCTAACAATTGTAATGTCTTAAAGTTTTGGGTAAACTATCATTGTGAAGAACTTAAAAAGTTGCATATGTTGAATTTCGAATTTTGTCGAATTTTTTGGTCTCTTAAATTGTTTTATCCATAAACTACTTAAACAAAACTTGAATATTATATTCAAAATAATTCGAATTGAATAAGGTTGAATTAGCAAAAATCTAAATTATTCCTGAACCCCGGGATCACCTACCTTCTGAACCCGCTCCGTGAACCCGAACCCGAAAAGTCTCGCGGGTTCGAACCCCGGAGTGAACCTCTTCCAATTTTAGAGGGGTTTGCAGCCATGCCTATTACTGAAACAAAAGTTTCGGTAAGTACTAGAACCGGAACTGAAATATGATTCGGTTTGATTCCCTGGTCTGAGGGCCTTTCCGAAGAAGGACTTTGTTAAGTGATAACTGTAGATAGATTTGATTGCACTTCAATTTACTAATGACTTCCTTTTTATTTTTATAGGTCCTGGCGGCTTCTCCGAGTACGTGTTGCATCGCAAATCCTGGCAGGCCAAAGGATTTGGTTTCACTTTGCGCGGTGCAAACGATTTCAAATTGGACAAATTCTTTGCCGCCTCACCCGAATCGTTCGATCCCTATTATGGTGTCAACGATGATGGCAATATTTTCGATCAAAGCAATCAGGACTCATTGAATGCATATATACGAAAGCATACACCACTCGGTGTCCATTTTGCCATGGCCGATGGTGGCTTCTCGGTGGAGGGACAGGAGAATATCCAGGAGATATTGTCCAAGCAGCTGTATCTTTGCCAATTTCTCACCGCCCTCAAGATTTTGCGTGAGAAAGGCAGCTTTGTGTGCAAAGTCTTTGATCTATTTACTCCATTCAGTGTGGGTCTGATCTATCTGATGTACAAATGCTTCCAGAAAATTGCAATTATTAAGCCAAATAGCAGTCGGCCAGCCAATTCGGAGCGTTATCTGGTGTGCAAGTACAAAAAGGCCGATACGAGTGCCATAATCAGCTACATGAACTACATAAACAACCTGCTGAGCGAGGAGAGCCAGAATCAGGACACCGAGCTGGATGTGCTGGAGGTATACGATGCCAATGATATGGCCGATGACGAGGACTTTATACGCTACATTGTCGATTCGAATAACAGTATTGGCCAAAAGCAGATTGTGGGCTTGCGTAAGATAGCGGCCTTTGCCCAGAATGTGGAGCTGAAGGAGACCCGCCAGTCGGAGGTGCGGCAGAACTGTCTGAAGCTTTGGGATCTGCCGGACAAGTTGCGCCAGGCGCCAGAGCCAAAGACCCCGGAACGATTGCTTGATGACTTGCTGCAGGATTGGGCAAAGGATCGCAATTGGATGAACATGTCAGCGGCCGAGATGAACAATGTGGGTGCTCTGAATAGTCAAATAGCCAATGTGAATGATTGGTATTTCATGCCCATCGGGCGCGAGGAGACTAATGTGAATGCCTGCACCCTGTTTCTCTGCAACAGGCGTGGTCACCTGCTGCGCTATACGGAGACCAAGAAATGGGAACTGGTCGACGGGAGTTTTGAGGTGCAGCCACGTTCCTTATTCTTTGGCCAAATTGTGTACGAGTTCTATGGCATGGGTCGGACCATACAGCGGGTCGCGGCTTTGCATATTATCGATGGCATCTGCCTGGGCGGCATTGATATACGCCGACGACCGTTTCGTGAGCGGATTAGCATGTGCGACAAGTATGCCCAGAGTTTGAATAAGCCGTACAAGACGGAGCGCATTACGGGCTCGCTGCGCAGCAAACCCTACTTCCGGCTGCGGCAAATGTCGGACTTCTTCAATGAGATGCGCCACTATGTGCTCAAGGACAATTCACGACGCTTTGGATATGCCTTGGACGACAACAAGTTCTTCGTGCCCGGCGGCATTCTAATGTTCTGCGAACTGTGTCCAGTCTATGTGACGGCACACTCACGAACACGCAATCAGGTGTACTATTTCAATACCATGAACAAAGACTCGTATTACAAGGACACCATACCCAGTAATAAGCTAAGCGAGATCTTTGCCTCGTTTCGCAATTGCTATACGCGTCGTTTGCTCTGGAAGTGGACGGACACTAGGCAGGTGGACGAGCAGGCCACCGAGGAGAAACCAAAGATCTTGTTTCGCAGCGACTTTGTCAAGTTTATTCAGTACAAACTGGGACATAGTTAATAAACGGCCAAACTATAAGTTGACATGATCAACCCAAATGTAATTGTAACTATATATAGAGAGATATTTGTACGATCCATGATGGCGGTGGTTCCATCGCCCACCCCATGTCCACACCCACATCCCCATCATATTATGTTAACCAAAATCTAAACCACCAACTTAAATTTATAAGTCACTCGCACGTACACAAAAAACAAATGTTTGAACGAAATACATGATTCATCTTTGTTTGGTTTTTAAATTGAATTTAAGTTTTTGTACTTGAACCACAGGAAAAACTTGTGGGTACACTGGTTGGTCAACTAAGAACAAAGCCATTAGACTCTGCAAAATGCAGAAGATAACTCTGCTGACTCCAGCGATAAGTACCTAGATCTATTGCTCAGCACTAATCAATTTGAATGCTATACAATTCTATAAACCATCGACTCGGTCGAATCATTTAAATCCTATGAAAGAGAGAACCTAAAGAGCTTGTTTTTTGTACCGAAAACTAGCAAAGCTTTTGTCAATCATGATGCGACAAAGAAAGGAAGCTAAATACCAATGAAGGAAGAACCAAAACAATATAGCGATCAGTGCAAAATAATCCACCATTCCCGCCTGCCAAACAAAAAAAACAAAAAAATGCGTGTGCTCACACAACCTGTCGGTTCAAGTGTCAACTGCACACTAAAATTTTCAGACGCAATCTGACAGTGCTCTCAGAGAGCGCCTCACCTTCTTTGTTGCATCATGCCCTACCCTATCTCGTTTCTCATTAGAACCTTTGAGTGATAAAAAGACTTCCACCTGGGGCAGACTTTAAAGCTCTCCCATGAAGTGCTACACTATAGGCGTACAGCAAGGGTAGGTCTACTGAAACTGCCCTCCATTTCCTGCTGTCATGCATAGCCTTTCTGAGTGGACATCCTCTTGTGGAATCATGCTGTTTAGGGATTAAGACCAATCCAATTATTTTAAGGGCATTGCTCTAAAAACGGGTGACTTATCAGTCGACTCACATAAGTATATTATCTCACTCACAATAATTGAGTTGGAGCATGCTCAAAAAGGACTGCATCTTCTTTTAAATTCTGCTGAAGGTTTGGTTCGGCCGCTCGAACCCCTTGTATAGTTTATAGTACGGTTCGCAGACCAGTTCTTCCACCTAACGAAACTAAAGCTTTAGTTCAAAACTAGATTCTTAGGTTCTAAGATAGTTAACATATTTTGTTCAGGAGGGCACATCCGGATTAAAAGGTTCAAGCGTCAACCTGTGCTTTAATAGACCACATTCCTTATTGTTATTATTCATAAGTCCTCTACAACGGCTTCCAGAAGTTTTTGGTGTTTTAAATTTGGAAAATAGCCTCACTCGCGATGTTTGTTTTGTCCATTTTCAACTTGCCTTATGATTTATTTCCTTCTGCCGATTTTGGATATGATTTCTCAGACGCATCATATATAGTCTAACCCGTTTGGGTAGTTTGAGGAAATTAAGTGATTGCGTTGAACCAAAGCACTTTTCATATAAAGGGGATTCCAGTTTGGGTTCAGATTCGGGAAGCTATGAACTAAGAAGGTTTAAAAGTCGGGGATAACCCCGAACCGAACCGGTTCTTAGGGGATAGGTTAGGACCGGTTTGCAGGTTTGCAAAATGCCCCCATGAATGAAACTATGGCATTGGCCTATGTATAGCATTCCAAATTTTGCCTTCCATTTTCTATTGTAAAAACTATTTTAATTTAAACAAAGTGAAGACACAAATTATTTATTCATTTGATGCAACCTGTTGAGTCCGGAAAGTTGAGTACCGAAAAAATACGATTTCTCAGAGCACTGTCTTTATCTAATCAATTAAACTTAGTTACATTATATAATTCATGAGAGATAATTAAAGGCGTGTGAAAGTTAGTTAAGTAAGCATAAAGCGAGCGTAAGGCAAGCGTTAAAGACTTTTCCCGACTTACTCTGTGGAGTTGCCGCAGTCAGCCACTTAAAATATAAACCCCTTGGGGGCCGCGCACACATACAGCTGAAACATGAACTGACGGCCGAACTTTAGGCAGAGCCTTAAGCCCCATACGGACATCCGAAGTTCGTAATTTAGCTAACTTCCCCTTATGTTTTGTTGCCGTGGAACGTAAGAGCAGTGTTACCAGATTTAAGAAAAAATTACGCCAAAAATTTCAGTATTTGGTATGTTTAATTTAGTTGGCGGTAGGTCACACTGCTTGATCATCTGTATTTTGTTTTGATGCAAAGTTGATTTTTTGTAGAAATCAAAATTAAAGATATTTTTTCGACATGGAAAAATAATTCAAAGCAACAATTTCGCTCTTGTTTTTCTGCCATGTTCATTATATTTATTTTCAAATTATTTCATTTCACTTGAGCTAAAAGCACTTCAGCTGGTCGGTGCAGGTAGAAGCAGAGTGAAGTTACATGGTGCATTCTGAATGCTGCGTCTGCTGCTCAAAGCATAATAAGGCCCACAGCCATTTTACATAGTCTCCACAAATGTGCTGTTAAGTGCGACATTGTCTGTTAAGTGTAACATTCAACTTCGCATCTCCGTACATGCAAAAAGTTCAACAGGCGAAGTTGTGACTTCAGCTTCATCTTCCCTGATTTTTATACCCGTTACTCGTAGAGTGAAAAGGGTATACTAAAGTCGTGCAAATGTATGTAACAGGCAGAAGGAATCATTTCCGACCATATAAAGTATATATATTCTTGATCAGCATCAAAAGCCGAGTCGATTTAGCCCTGTCCGTCTGTCCGTCCGTCCGTCCTTCCGTCCGTCCGTCCGTCCGTCCGTCCGTCCGTCCGTCTGTATGAACACCTAGATCTCAGAGATGGTAAAAGATAGAGGTTTGACATGTATGGGACAAATGCTTCTTTTATCTGCACGCAGATCAAGTTTGTTTCAAATTTTGGCCACGCCCCCTCCCGCCCCCGCAATTTGGGAAAAACGTATATCTCGTACAGTTTTAAAGATAGATGATTCGTACCTTCAAGAGATAGTTAGTAATTAGCAAAATGAATGATTTGCCGAAAGAATGATAAAGCTCGGATGAACGGTTCTCAAGTTATAAGCAAAAAAGTGAACCAAGCCCCCCCCGCCACCACCCCTCCCACCATACAAAAATGTTGCATACTTTTCGGATGGTCACCCTAAGGAACGCGGAAACACTGTTAAACATGTTTTTTTATGAGTAACGTATCGAAGTCGGTTAGAGCCGACTTTAACTTGCTCTCGTTTGTATGAAACTTCCCGTTACTTCTGATGTCCGTATGGGGCTTTAAGCTTTAAAAAGAACAAACGCACTTCGTGCATGGAAGTGCGCACACTATGCGCTTAATGAAACATTTTAATTCAGCCGTAAGTTCAGCTTTGTTTGAATGAACAAACATGCTTGTATATTTCTGCTCGCTGATGTATGTGACGACGGCAGTTACAAAGCAATCATGAAATGCAAAATATTATGAAGAGAAATTGCATTTAGCCCACCTTTGGGGGCTAAAAATTATTTCAATAGAATTGTGACGAATAAAACTTAAAAAATGCGATCTCCAGTTTTATTAAATAATATACCTATATATGGGCATTCCATGACTTCGACGGGGACAATCGTACGCATTTAAATTTAAAAAAAAAGCAAAATAAAACGGATTTTTATTTTAGCTCTTCAATTATCCTTCAATTGGTGCAAAGATTAATATTGGGACATAACAGAAGTGGTTTTCGGGGGCAACCCTTCAAAAGTCGATTTCAGCGAATCCTGATGCAATATTTTAATGTGGTTAATTTTGTTGTATAATTTATAGTCGTTTCAAAATTTAAGCTTAAGCATCTTCGCACGGGTCATGTCGCACGGGACAGTATTTTCCATCGATTGCTATAACGCGAATCAAAAACTTACAGTTAATTGCATTTACATAGTTTCTCATGGTTTCTTATGCATTGTTGTATACCCCTTTGTACCATCAGAAAGATTTTAATGTCAAAATGGGAAAAACTGCAATAGCACAGCCGTGAAACCGAATATCTCCAAATGGGCTATGAGTATATGTAAGATTGGCTTAGATTAGTTCAATTTAATTTTTTCCCTATGAAAAATCGATAAAATATCTGTCTGTTCCCGTTTCCGAATTCGATTGATCGGAATTGGTAAGAGCTGGGATTTCTTAGAGATAACTGAAGAATTGGAGCCAATCTTTTTGTCATCAATAGGGTTGAATAAAGGTAAATGGGGTTTTAAAGTTAAGAGCATTTAGACTTAACAATTCCGATTCCGCATGCTTTGATCGGAATCGAAAACCGGAACAGGCCTGATAGTGTTTTTAACCACTTTTAATTTTTTGATCCAAATGGACCGTTTTTCTAAGTTACTCGCATATTTATCACGACTGACTTGTCAGGTAAATTTTCAAAGTCACCAAAAAAAACCTATTTTTTAAGACCTGCAAGAGATCGTCTGCGGGAGCACACCAGATCAATATTTTTACAAATCATTGGTGCCATTATAAACTTAAAACCTTAATAAAAAACCTTGTTACAATAATTATTTTGAAAATACGTATTGTTCGGCTTTCTAACAGCCCATTAATGAAGAAATTTGTCCAAAATGTGCTTCAAAATTTACACTAGTCATAATAATTTTGCCAAAAATAATTCTAAATAAACCATTATATCTTTTAAACAAAAATCCTAATTTTGAAATTATATCTTGGTATGTAAGCTTTCATAACTAGTAGTAACAATGTGCTTGTTGAAATAAAATAAAATGTCTGGGTAATTTTTGCGTTTCAATTCCACGACCAAAGCTAAAATGTTGTTCTAGACGTTTTTCACGTGACCGAATCTGGCTTTGAAATTGCTACTTTTGTTTGGACTAAAATGCAAACTGCCATTTTTCTTTCTAAAAGCTTTTTTATACCTGTACCTTTAAAATTTTACCTTAGAATCATTCTCTTCTCTTAGAACGATCTTTAATATTTATTTGTTTCTAAATTTTTTAATTTTACCCCCCCCCCCATTTGGAAATACTTTAATTTCTCTTTTAGACTCAAAGCTCTTAGCAACCACCCCCTCCCCCCTCCCCCCCACTTCAAACCTCGTTCAATTGATAGTCTACGACAACTCTGTAAAAATTTGATTTGTCAAGTTGTACTTGGTTTTATCTTAAATTGTAGTTCATACTTTCTCCATTTTTTAAGAAATAGTTCGTAATCGACTGGAAAAATTTACATGTTGTGCTAGCTACACTAAAGTGTATAGCCTTTTAAAGTCAGATAAGGCATATTTGGGTGCGTTCATCCTCAAAATTTCTTTCTTTTTCTTTTTTCTTTTCCTTTTTCTACCACTCCATCTTGTTTTACAGTCAACCTTTGATCTTGAGCCTTTTTTCTAACAGCAGTAGATTGTGCTGAAAAATTTCAAATTTTGATTTTTTGTTTAAAAGTATAATTTTTTTTGATTATTTTGTCAAGCCCACTAAAGCTATTCGGCCGTTCAGTTCACCTTTCAGCTGTATGTGTGCGCGGTCCCCAAGGGTGGCACCGCTGAAGATCATCGCCAGCTGCCACATGGCCGTTGGATTTTGAATTTAAAAATTGTCGGTTAAAGTTAGCCCTGCAGTTCATATGCAGAAAAATAATGTTTACATTTCCAAAACTAATTTTGCTTATCAAAATGGTTTGGGTGGTGAATTTAGATAAATCTTCCAAAAAAATAAGAAAGATTTGAAACCAACCGAAACAGGTTTCTGTGACACCGAGAATTGGTATTGGGTTGGAATTTGTTGGAAGAGATTTCCGTGACACTTTGTACGAAAATCTGTAGAAATTTCTGGAACACACCCGATAAACTGAGATAATGTTCAATAGGCGTTTTAGTAATATGGTTCCCCCAGAAGGCCTACTCCACGAAAGCTCGCAAATGGCATTTTTTTAAGTGGTGTCCCCAAAAAACAAGCCTAGTCCACTGGCGTCTTCCTCGTGCACATCCTCTTCCTAAAATTAAATATTTCATATTGCAAATTGTTTCTAATTCGCGGTCCATCGAGGACTATAAGTTCCGCAATACAGGGTTTCTCCGGAAAATAATAAGACTGAGTCGATTTAAAAATAATTATTTAGCCAATCGTTACAATTCTTTAAAATCTTTCAAAATAGGCTTCTTCTGCGTCGATGCAGCGCTGCCAGCGCGATTTTCCAGCATTGAAGGCGTCATGGAAGACATTCGCTGGAATAGCCTTGAGAGCCGCGGTGTAAGCTGCTTGGATCCCTTCTGTCGTCTCAAAATGCTTGCCTTTCATCGTCCTTTTAAGACGAGGAAACAAAAAAAGTCCGGGGGAGGCCACATTTGGGCTGTAGGGCGGCTGCGGAAGCGTTGGGATGCCGGACTTGGTCAGGTAGCAAATTCACTTTTGGGACCATCTTCGCGCATACCTTGCGCATGTTCAAATGCTCCGTCACAATGTCGTGAACCACAGATTTTGGTAAATTTAACATCTGGGCAATTTAACGAATACTAAGTCGACGGTCTGAGTTCAGAACTGCCTGTCCTAACTCTACAGGTGCTCGTTAGCTAGGAACGCCCTCTACCGAATGCAGTCGTTGCGCGCACGCTCCGAAGTACAGTCGCGGCGGAAGAAAATCAGTCCTATTACTTTCCGGACAAACCCTGTACTTCTTTCTTTTATTCTTCATTAATTAAGTTCTCATTCTTGGAATTATGCATACTTCAAATAGCCTAGAAAATCTCGTGGATCCTCTGAAAAATAAATTTGGCCAGATAACCAAAATAGTCGTCCTTTCTCCGTGCATGACTTTGGTGTTTTTGCTCGGCTCTTATTGCGCTTTTCAGAATAGATATACTGCCTAAGATAATATATATTAAGCCACGAGATTGTATCTTTAAAATTGTGGCTCTGACAGTTTTTTGCGGTTTAAAGGGGGGAGTGGCCTTGTGTGGCCCAGCGGTTATTGTGCTGCACGATCCCGCTTCGGAACAACTTTCTAAAAAGATATTTCTTTCGGCCACTTTTACCAGCTATTGGCGCCAGCTGTGAAGTAATCTAGCCATGAAAAAGCAAATTCTCAAACTTTGCCGTTCGGATTCGGCGTTAAACTGTAGATCCCTTTCTCTTGTATGTAAAATTTAATGCACACACGCCAAGAGATTGATAGAAGCTTGGCTTGGCCCCTTCGGAGCTGTAGAGCCAATTTTACATTAACATAATGCCCTCTTTTCGCCTTTAGAACATACCCCCTACTTTGATATTTTATTAATAAAGAACCATGATCGATCGCCAATTAGTTTTAGCGTGTAAATTCTTCATAATTCGAGGAAAAATAATTCTCGATTTTCTCATTTTCATTTTTTTTCTTTTAATTTTTAACGCTGTAAATTTACCCTTTAAAAATAATGATTGATTGCCTATCTCCAGTATGCCTTGCGATATCCTATCCAACCCTAAAAAAACACTCAAAAAAAGTTAAGCGATTGACCGCAAAAAATGTTTTAAATGGGGACTACATCATATATTTTTAACTTCATATGTCAAATATTACATCTTATTTTTTTGACATCATATTTCAACATATTCATTTTGTTGAGGAATTATGGTTTCCATTTAATCATTTTGGAGTATATAAATAACGATAGTTTGCACGATAAGTTCAATGGCCAAACAAAAATATGCACAGTAGATCACTAAAGCCACGCCTAGTCCCTCCAGATTTTCATCATTCTTCGACTGTTGAATATTCCCGAATTGAACCAGAAAATGTTCCACAAATCTCTTACAGCATAAGCCAATCCAGGGAAGCATTAAGAAGAGGTAGTACTTGTTCATATTCTTTTCATTCAACCGTCGAGGGCAGCAGGGCAAACATCGAATTGTTGATAGAAGCGCCAATGTCGTGAACAAAGCCGATAAGCAAATACTTTTAAAAATGTATGGATAATGGTAAATAAATACTGTTTTCTCAAAGTGACCCGTCTGCTTGATCATGGTCACCTGTGGTACGGCCGTGATCCAGGCTAGCAAGACGGTGCCATAGATAAGCTTTGCAAATAGTTCTAAAACCGCCATTTCTGTGGGTAACTAAAAGTTTTTGATTTAATGTGAAGAAGTTTGAAATTTGGGATTGTTTCGACTTACCAACTTGGAGAAAGAAAATAATTTCAGGAAATGTTGATTTCTAACTGAATCAAACTAAGCAGATTAAAATTGTGTGAAAAATATTTGGTTTACATATGTAGTTTATTTGTCTACGGCCTACTATAGTACAAAATGCTGTCATTTCGAACACGTATATTCCAAATGGAAAATCTTTGATTAAGGAAATAGTTAGGGAGAAGTACTTTTGGATAATTTCAAAAAGTGTCGAAGCAAGAGAATGGATCCCCCACAAAACCCGCATGATAAGGTTAAAAATTGGCTATTTAAGCAACTTTAAGCTTAAATTACTAAAAATCTAGACTTGATGGACTATCATCTAGAATCACCACTAGGGATGCCGGAAATTAAATCGAATTATGAAGATTTTTGTTACAAAGACGATACATCGGATATCGAGTATTTTTCTAATTTCGGCCACAAACTTTTAGCTCTGCGCTTTATACATAAAAATTTGTTTTCTATTCATAGGTAATCATCTTTCCTCAATCCCATTTATACAAATTCACTAGCAGGTAAAAGGCGTACGTTGCTACTCCTCCTTAAGAATTTAAACACAAAACGAAGAAGTGACGTTTACTTGTCAATTGCCATCAATTCAATCTTCATGATTATCTAAAAAACTTCGCGGGTTTTTTTTTGTCCGTTTGATCTACACCTTCTATTTACCCGTCTTCATGTCAATCCAACTTCATATAAAAATATTGCAAATTTTAAAGTTTCCTTAAACCGATTGACCGACACCTCCTATTTACCCGTCTTTAATTGCCAACTATTAAATCTTCATGGTAATCTGAACTAATCATAAAATGTTGTGTATTTCCGGATTCATTGGATCGCTTGATCTCGACCCGTGAGTTTACCCGTCTACTTTATAGCCTAGCTCATACAAAAATTTTGAAAATTTCGCGACTTTTTAGACCGTTCGATGTAACCATTTACGTGTTTACGATTGCCATCTATAAAATCTTTATGATTTCCAAAACTCATTAAACTTTGCAACTCGATATGGAATTTCTCGGATTAAGTGTAGTCAACAGCACCGTACCCACACACTTCACAAATAATTCTAACACCCTATTGGATGTCTTCTTTGTCAGCGACCCCAACAAAATTCTGATTTACGATCAGGTCTCAGCGCCAGCTTTTTCAAAGCACGATCTAATCTTTTTGACGTATGAATTAGTCCTAGACCATATTGACCTTTCTTTTGAATATAGAGACTTTAAAAACATTGACTATACGACACTTGCGGTTGAATTTAGCAAATGTGATTGGACCCCCATCTACAACCTTACTACTCCCGACTTGCAACTAGCAGTATTTCACTCTAACTTTGACTTTCTACTAAATGTATGTGCACCACTTAAAACTAAAATATTTAAGCCATCCCAAAATCCCTGGTTCAATAATTCTATTAAACGCTATATTAAACTGCGTGACGCTGCCTACAATAGGTGGAAACGCTACAAATTACCCGATCTACGGTTAGAGTTTAAAAAACTTAGAAGCACTGTCACAAAAATGATAAGCTCTGCTAAAAGTGCATATTACCACACAAAGCTAACCAGGGCAGGAGCAAATGGGCAAATTTGGAAGGAGCTCAAAAAGCTAGGAATAAGCAAAACCAGTCCACAAGCAGGTCGCGATCTGGATGTGGATGAACTAAATAGAAAATTTGTGCAGGCAAATGTATCTGCTCCTACCCTTAATATGTACGAAAACAATATGCTTCACTGTGATAATAGTTTTAGCTTCATGTGTGTCCGTCCACGCGATGTTCTAGAAAGTATCCTAAATGTTAAATCTGATGCAGAAGGTCTGGACAAACTAAACCCTAAATTTTTAAAAATTCTATTGCCAATGCTTATTGAACCAATAACCCACATATTCAACACAGCTCTCACTACATCCATTTTCCCTAACAAGTGGAAAACCGCAAAAGTGATACCAATACCCAAATCGAATGGCGATTTTAGACCTATTTCCATCCTTCCTTTTCTATCAAAGGCCTTTGAGCAAATAATTGCCAAGCAAATGCAAGCATTTCTTGACTCTAACTCTCTTATGAGTCAGAAGCAATCGGGTTTTAAAAAGAACCGTAGTTGTACAACTGCCATTGTAAATATAGTCGAAGATATCCGTAAGCAAACTGACGCAAGCTATGTAACATTCCTGACATTATTAGATTTTAGTAAAGCATTTGACAACGTGGACCACGACATACTATGTACTAAGCTAAGCTCTCTATTCCACTTTTCCTCCTCCGCTTCGAAAATGATTAAGTCATACCTTTCTTACAGACAGCAAGCAGTCGTTTCGGGTACTCGCATGTCACAATTGCTTCCAACTACTCGGGGTGTCCCCCAAGGGTCTGTTCTTGGTCCACTTTTGTTTTCCATATATATAAATGACCTACCTGATATTTTAAGTAACTGTGCCGTCCATATGTATGCTGACGATGTCCAGTTGTATGTTAGTCGTCCGTTGCGTGAAATTGTTGACTGTGTCAGTGTTTGCAATGAAAACCTATTAAAAATATGCAACTGGGCAAAGGAGAATGGTTTGGGATTAAACCCATCAAAATCTAAGTGTTTAATCGTGTACAAAAAGACCCTTGATATGACTCAGCTGCCTAAACTAATTATTGATGACACACCCCTAGAATATGTAAACCAAATCAGCAACTTAGGAATACAGTTCAATGCAACTCTCTCCTGGAGCAACCACATAGCTAAAGCTTCTGGGAAAACTTATGGATCTCTCAGGCAATTATCTGGTTCAAAAACCGTGATACCGCAGAACATTAAAATGCTCATAGCAAGATCCTGTTTAGTCCCGATGTTATTCTACGGTATTGAAATTTTTGCAAATTGTGACGCCAACAGTATGAACCGACTCCGTGTAACCTTCAACTCTATTGCGAGATATGTCTTTGACCGCAAGCCATCTGAGCATATAACGACCTTTGCCAACCAAATATTTGAACTGACTCTTGAATCTTGGATTAAACTTAGAACTTTAATTTTTATTCATAAAATTATTGTTACTCGTGAACCACAGTATTTATTTGAAAAATTGGAATTCGCCTCATCCGCGAGAACTAATAATATAATTCATCCAAGATTAAGCCTGGCCAGTTCAGAAAAACACTTCTATGTCTTTGCTGCTCGCTGCTGGAACCAGCTTCCGCACCAACTCAAAACCATTAGGAACGCAACACTATTCAAAACTAACCTTACCGCCTATTTTAAAAGTCTTAACGTTTAAATTATCAAATATCATTTATGTCAATCGTATCGCAGTATCGCATTGTAAACTTAATTTTAATTCATATCAACCCTATTAGTTATTAAGCTAGGATAAATTATATTTTTTACCAACCTCCCCTAATAACATATTGTGACCAATACTTTAATTATCAAGACAAGCTCTTGTTGTATTGGGAAAATTAATAAACAAACAAACAAACAAATCTAAGTCAAATTACAAATCTTAATAATAATTATAATCCTAATAAAAAAAATTCACAAATTTCGATTACATCATATATTTTTAACATCATATTTCAAATATCACATTTATATTTTTAAACATCATATTTCAACATTTGCATTGCGATGAACAATTATGATAACTGTATCAACATTATTGAGTCGATTAATAGATACGAAATACAGCATCTGTTCGATGGCTAAGTTAAAAATTGCACAGTAGATCACTAAAGCCATGACTAGTCCCTGAAGATTTTCATCGTTCTTCGACTGTAGAATATTCCCGAATTGAAGCAAAAAATTGTTCCACAAATCTCTTACAGCATGAGCCAATCCAGGGAAGCATTAAGAAGAGGTAGTACTTGTTCATATTATTTTCATTCAACCGTCGGGGGCAGCAGGGCAAACATCGAATCGTGGACAGTAGCGCCAATGTCGTGAACAAAGCCGATAAGCAAATATTCTTGAAAATGTATGGATTTTTTTTTTAAATGAAAAATAAATTGCTTTTTAAACAAAGCGGTCCGTTTTTTTAATCATCCTTTTGTTTCCCCCGGGATATAAGTTAGCAAGAAAGGATGTTGGTTAGGTATGGGAAGATTTTGTGTTAAAACCATATTTTTTTTTGGTAAAAGTTGTTTTTTTTTAATGAGGAGGATGGTGATTTTTGGTTTTTTTATGACTATTAACAAGAGAAGGAAAATGTTGATTTCTAACTGAATCAAACTAAGCAGATGAAAATTGTGTGAAAAATATTTGGTTTACATATGTTTATTTGTCTACGGCCTACTATAGCACAAAATGCTGTCATTTCGACGATTAGGAAAAAGTTAGGGAAAGGTACTTTTCGATCATATTAAAGAGTGTCAAAGCAACAGAATGGATTCCCCACAAAACGCGCATAATAATGGTAAAAATAGGCTATTTAAGCAACTTTAAGCTTTAATTACTAAAAATCTAGACTTGATGGATTATCATCTAGAATCACCACTAGGGATGCCGGAAATTAAATCGAATTATGAAGATTTTTGTTACAAAGACGATACATCGGATATCGAGTATTTTTCTGGTTTCGGCCACAAACTTTTAGCCTCTGCGCTTTATCACAAAAAAATAAATTGCCTAAAACCGCTGAAAATAACCTCAAATTTAGGCGATTTGACCTCAAAATGGCGCCAAAGACATCTTATCCTTACTTTAAGGTTGCTAATGACCTTAAGTTTTAAGGTCATTTTAACCTTGATATAAGGCAAAAAACTGCCTTATTTTTAGGATTTTTTTTCCAAAAATCTAAGGTCAAATTTCCTTAGAAATTTGACAATTTATATATGCATAACAAAGAGAAGTCAGTCAACCCTGAGTGCTTTGGTGGTGGGCGTTATTAGTGTTAAATAAACTCTTCTTTCTGAAAAACATAAAAACTTATCTTTTAAAAACTTTACCTTGCTGGGATTCGAACTCGGGTCCTCCGGTGGTGGTGAATGAACACTAACGACATGGCGTCTCAGCCTTGTCAGCTACGGTCGATACCCGGGACGTAGCGTCAAATTACCCTAAAGAACCCAGTCATTAGTTAAGCTATCAGTTGTTCAAGAGCCGCGTGGCGCAAAGGGTAGAGCGTCGCTTTAAGACGTGGAAGTCGTGAGTTCGAGTCCCCAGTGCAAGCGCACATTTTTTTTTTATTTATTTTTTTTTTTTTTTTTTTTATGGTATTTTTTTTAACAATCAGTTTATTGCATAACAATCTACTTTAGTCCCCAACCGATTGTACAAAGCAGCACTGCAGAATGCACAGTTACTACAGTACTGCTTTGTACAATCGGCAGAGGATCTAAGTGCATTGTTAGGAAAGAGATTCTTTGTTAAAAAGCCACAAAAAAAAAAAAAAACAAAAAAAAATACAAAAACAATTTACGCATGCAGTGGGAACCGAACTCACTCAGCTGCCATTACGAATGTTTAGGAAAAGTTACCTATTTTTTAGGCGACATATTTCCTTAACAAAACTGGCTAAAAGTTTGCCTTTAAGGTCACATTCTGGACAATTAGGTAAAAAATGACCTTGAAAGTTTATTTTTAGGCAATTTTTTGATTTAGGAGCTGCTTAACCTTAATTCTAGGTTTTTTTTTTTTGATGTTTGCGTGTAATTTCGAAGGTAATGACGGACAATATTAAGATAATACTCCAGTAATGGCATAGTAGAATTGATTTTCATGCATTGACCATAAGAAAATTTATCATAGCGGTGAAAATAGCCTGTAAAGCATATATACGAGTGTGGTCAATAATCAGAGCCAACACACTCGTCCAATAATGTTTCTTCGCAACTAATTCCGATATCATTTCCATTTTACTATCCATTAATGAACTGGTTGCTGGCATTTGGGCGCACTTCATCAAGTGGCATGTGATCTTCATTATCGCTGCTATAAAATACCTCCATTTCACCGAAACGTCTTCAAACATAATGTTGGAGTAGAGCTCGTTGACGTCGCTTTCCTCCTCATGCGTAAGGCCATATAGATCTGGTGGAATCAATGCAAGTCAAAATTTGTACTTTTTTATGACCTTTCCAGAAACTCCAAAGCACTCTAGTTTTTCAAATCGTTTGCCATAGAATTTTGACGTTCCTATGCTTTTAAATGCCATTTTTATGCACAGCGAGATCTGTAAAAAAATTATTACCTTATTAGCCATTGTACCCAAGCGAGTACACTCCTTTTTTTGACTCACCAAAAGTAGTTTTTAATGTTCGACTTGTTATTGTTTTGAAAACACACCTCTTTTTGTTCACTAATTAAATAAAAACAAAATCAATTTTTTATGCGTCACTCTTTTAATTCGATCGAATGGCGCACAACCTCCAAAAATCTCGCAACTCTGACGAAGACAGTTACAAAAAGCGCAAAGTACCAAACACGGGTTTGCGATTCCGCTGTTCTGTCAACGTTTGTTTGTTGAGCAAAGTGTGTCTTCTAAAATGGCTCAAAGAACTTTTCGAAAATCCTTATCAGTTTACCGTAACGGACGTTTTAAAACGCTAAATTTTCTGTACTCGCTTGGGTACAATGGCTATTAATGGGTCTTCTGGTCTAGAAAAATTTTTTTTTCAAATTTTTTTTATTCTTTTTTTTTTTAGCTTAAGATATTCAAAAATATTTATCCCAAAAGGATTTTTCAAAATTCGAAATACTTTCGGAGTTATAGCCATTTTTGTCGACCAATGTCTTCACAAATTCAAGTCATTTTCACATTACTTCAAACTTTGAAAGCGTTTTTCTCGAAGCCGCGTTTTTCAAACTGGTGCCCACGTTTTCTCAAGTTCTACCAAACCGATTTTGATGATGTAGGGCTTTATGGACGCAGAATTAACGTGGCTTATGTCCCTACCTCAATCTTTAAGAAAAAAAATGTTAACTATTATTTTTGTACACTTGACTGCAAAAAAAATGTTCAAAAATCGATTTTTCGTTTTTAAAAGGCCGCAGTTTTTTTAAATTCAATTTTATTTTCACAGTTCTGGTACGGACGATAAAGGCATTCATACTTACCAACTTTTCATCATCCGTTTTGCTTGGATCCCGAGAACTTTTTGAACAGCCCTCGCATTCACAAATTTTTAATTTTATATTTTTTATAATGAACCAAATACAAAAAAAAAACAGAATTATAAAATCTCTTCCCGATTTCTTTCCACGAATTTAAAAAAAAAAACATGTAAAATGTAGCCCTCTAGACCAGAAGAGGGCCTTAAACACAAAACGAAGAATTGACGTTTACTTGTCAATTGCCCTCAATTCAATCTTCATGATAATCTGAACCAGTGTCCGGCACCGTTCAATTTTCTGTGTATACAAGTAGCGACGTCCATCCTCTGTAGCAGCGGCGTCGATACACAGACACTACACTGCTCTCTTTTGCAATAACAATCATGTGCTAACTGAGAGCGCTCTCGCGTGTCTGAACGCACACATGCAAAGGCAAAATAAGCATGTGTGTTTTGCCGGACACTGATCTAAACTCTTAAAAACTTTTTTTAAAACTTCACGGGTTTTTTTGGTCCGTTTGATTTACACCTTCTATTTACCCGTCTTCATTCCAACTTCATAAAAAAATATTGCAAATTTTAAAGTTTCCTTAAACCGATTGACCGACACCTCCTATTTACCCGTCTTTAATTGCCAACTATTAAGTCTTCATGGTAATCTGAACCAATCATAAAATGTTGTGTATTTCCGGATTCATTGGATCGCTTGATCTTGACCCGTGAGTTTACCCGTCTACTTTATAGCCTAACTCATACAAAAATTTTGAAAATTTCGCGACTTTTTAGACCGTTCGATCTAACCATTTACGTGTTTACGATTGCCATCTATAAAATCTTTATGATTTCGAAAACTCATTAAACTTTGCAAATTTCGCGAAAAATCTAAGTCAAATGACAAGTCTTAATAATAAATATAATCATAATAAAAAAATTGACAAATTTCGCGATAATTTGGAATGTTGAATCGACGACTCTAATTAACCAACGCCTGCGCTTTCTTAAATATTCGAATTAATTTCAAATGGGGATTACATCATATATTTTTAACATCAAATTTCACATTTATATTTTTTAACATCATATTTCAACATTTGCATTGCGATGAACAATAATTATGATTACTGTATCAACATTATTGAGTCGATTAATAGATACGAAATACAGCATCTGTTCGATGGCTAATTCAAAAATTGCACAATAGATCACTAAAGCCATGACTAGTCCCTGAAGATTTTCATCGTTCTTCGACTGTAGAATATTCCCGAATTGAGTGAGAAAATGTTCAACAAATCTCTTACAGCATAAGCCAATCCAGGGAAGCATTAAGAAGAGGTAGTACTTGTTCATATTCTCTTCATTTTCATTCAACCGTCGGGGGTAGCAGGGCAAACATCGAATCGTGGACAGTAGCGCCAATGTCGTGAACAAAGCCGATAAGCAAATATTCTTAAAAATGTATGGATAATGGTAAATAAATACTGTTTTCTCAAAGTGACCCGTCTGCTTGATCATGGTCACCTGTGGTACGGCCGTGATCCAGGCTAGCAAGACGGTGGCATAGATGAGCATGGCAAGAAGTTGTAAAGCCGCCATTTCTGTGAGTAACTAAAAGTTTTTGATTCAATGTGAAGAAGATTGAAATTTGGGATTGTTTCGACTTACCAACTTGGAGAAAGAAAATAATTTCAGGAAATGTTGATTTCTAACTGAATCAAACTAAGCAGATTAAAATTGTGTGAAAAATATTTAGTTTGCATATGTTTATTTGTCTACGGCCTACTATAGCACAAAATGCCGTCATTCGAACGTACTCTCCGATAATATCAAAAAGTGTCAAAGCAAGGGGATGGATACCCCACAAAACCATTTTCAAAGGCAGATTCGTTTTCAGCACACAAATCATCTAGAAGCACCCCTAGGGATGCTCGAAATTATATCGATTTATCAAGATTTTTGTTACAAAGACGATACATCGGATATCGAGTATTTTTTGGTTTCGGCCACAAAAAGTCAGATTTACTTAGCGCACTCTTTTGGATCAGTGGCGTAGCGTGTGGTTATGCTGCGATTTGGACGCTCCTCCCAAGAAAAATTCTTTAACTGGAAAATTTTAGAAGAGTGTGCCGCAGGCGAAAATTTGTTCGCAGAAGCCGCCAAAACGTTTTTTTCATACATCCTTAACCGAAATAAAAAAAAAATCATTTCGATGGACCGAAACAAAAATTATTTCGAGGTCGAGCACGGTTTTCTGGTTAGAAATAGTGCATGCAAGAGTGCACTCCTGCTCATTGGGCGCAATTATGTCCTAAGAAATGGAAAGTTTTCTAGTAGTAGTATTAGTAGTAGTGGTTCTTTACTGAAAATAAGAACAATTTGTATAATTAGACATGGCGTTATTGCCGTCAGCCTTATTCTATAGCTAGTACAGTGTAATATTTATTATTATTTATCTTATGGTGCTTTAGGAGGTCCCACCCTTCGGAGTTACACCACCTGCCTTCCCCGCTCGTTGCGAGATAGCAGATCTTTCACTCCTAAGGGGGCCGTCCCAGGCTCTTATTAAACGCTTTAAAGAGCTTTCGCCAAGATTTTCGCTCTCTACTTGTCGGCATCCAGCAAATATTTTCCCAGCCGCCTCTAGGATTGCCGATTCAGCAACGTCTTCAACTCATCCATCGTAAACGTTGCCTTTCCCAGCAGACAGACTCTAAGCTCCTTCAAGATTGGGCAATTGGCTATGAACCCTATGGCATGTAATTAAGGGACAGTATATCAGTTCTAGCTCTGAAAATATAAGATATGGTTAAGGTATCGTATTGTTCCTTGAAATAAGTTTCATCTACTAGCTCATAGTCGAGTATCTTGTACGTGTTCCGAGTTTCGCTTGCACGTGCACGTTGAACAAACGCCTCACGATTTTTGTTGCGAATAGCCGCCAGCAGATTCCCGTGAAGTCGAGGGATTGGAATCCATCCATCTTTTACAAAGAACCTTAGCAGTTCCACATCTTCATGGGCCTCCCATCCCCAAATTTTCGCTGCATAGCACATAATAGATCTGGAAGTTGCTTGGAACATTTTGTACTTTGTACTACACTTTTCCCCATGAGAGCTTTCCACGTGCTATTTAACTTATTTTTGGACTCTGCAATTGAAATGAAACAATGTGCCTTTTAAAGGATATATTTGGGGTTAATAACACTCCTAAGTACTTAGGGTTGAATGTTACCATGTGTCCAGCTTCATTTCTTGGCATTCTTCCTCTTCCATTCCGGACTACCATCACTTTGGATTTATCACGGATATCATTATCACTAGTTTTCTAGTACAGTCCCGTAAACCTCAAAAAATTCGAAAAATAGTTTTCCTAAATATTATTTGGTGTTCGTTCATGGTTCTTTTATAATTGTCATTCTAAATTTGTGTTTTGTTTTTTTTTTATATTATAAGTGGATAATTAACTCGTTCTGTATTGATCAGAGCTGCAAACCTCATAAAAATCGACAGGGGTTCACCCGGGGGTTTGAACCCGCGAAACTTTTTGGGTTCGGGTTTACGGAGCTGGTTCAGAAGGTCGCTGAACCTAGGTTCGCGTTCGAACCGGGGTTCAGGAATAATTTTGTTCAGAAAACTTGAACGTAATTTGAAACAATCAAAAGTTTAGAGGCTTGTTTAAGCAGGCTTCAGGACAATAAGTACGCTGCTCAACTTTGAGCGGTGTTAAGCGATAGTCCTCATTGAGAGTCTTATCTATCTTATCTTATCTAGCTCTATTCTAAATTCATGTTTGTTCATAACTTTTAAAGCAAGACACGCACACACCACATAGGAGGATGGTGGACTGTACAGCTGTTTCAAGAACCTCGCGGTTTCATCATCAGCAGGCTTTGCCTACCTTCTGCACGTTGTCAGAGGCCATCTCATGCCAGCATTGCTATGACTGTTTGGGAGTTCCAAAGGCAGCACAAGTGCAAAACAGACAACTCCAAATTGACAGAAGACGTTGTGTATGTGTGTGCACCCATTTCGGCCTTTCTGTGTTAGTGGGGCAAATTCTCTCCCCTCAGTTAACGCACTGTATAAATTAAACATTAGTGTGTCTTACAGCCATCTTTCATTATTACTGACTCAATAGCTGGATAAAACAAATATATGAGTAGAAAAAGTGAGCTACACTGATACTTGTGTTGAAGGAACACGTAATACAACAATTGCTAACAGAACATCTTTTTTGAACCGAACCCTTTTCCACTTTATTTTTGCTCCGGTTCAGCTTCGGGTTCGGGAAGAAAAAATTGTTCCGCTTCGGTTCAGGTTCGCTTCGGACTTCCCAAAAATTCCAGAGTCTCTGACTCCGGAGCGGTTCAACTCCGTACCGGTTTGCAGCTCTGGTATTGATTAAAAACTATATTTAGAAACAGTATTTACGTGGTGGGAATCCTGAAAAAAATCCACAAGTTACCTATGAATACCGTGAAATATACATATAAGTATGTTATAGCATTAGTATAGACGAAAGATAGTGTGACCGAAACAGTGCACTCGAGCCAAGGCGAGGTGCGTCTGATAGAGCATTGAGTAGTGAGAAGACCCGACTAACGCAGGTTACGTAATGGTTTGCGTGGAGGGTCAACACTGAAAGTTCAATAAGGATCGTTCAGTCACTCGCAAACGTTTTTGCGTTTTAATTAGACCCTCAGGCTCTGCCTGAAAAAAAGTGTAAAAGTATGCTGTGGCCGACTGAAGGACCGACTGTTTCATAAGAAATTTCAAAGCATACTATGAAGCATGAACCTTTCCGCATACGCCCTTGATAACATAATCAATATCTAGGAAGGGCTTGATAGGAAGAAGCAGTATGAAATCGTGGAAGATAAGTCAAACACAAGATCTAAAAACTGGAGCATTGAGATGAATGAAAATAATAACAACAAACATAAAATACATAATATTGTGCCTGTTTTTGCCACTTCTATACTAATTAAAAAAGCAAGTCTTAGCCGGCTCGAGGTCATATTATGTTTGCGACATATCTCCGCCAGAAAAAAAGCGACAACTCCGCCGGCAAAATGTACTGGGCGGAGATATGACGCTATGCCTTCTTCTTCTTCTATATTGGCCATCTCAAACGTTTGACGGTCACGGCCTCTGCAACTTATGCCCGCCAGTCGCGTATACTCCGTGCCAGCTGGCACCAGTTGGTCACACCAAGGTTGGCAATTTCTTCCCGCAACTGGTCGTCCCCTCTGGTCACCTCTATAGTCAGCCGCCTTCGATTTATACGCCTTTTTTACTAGAGCTTCTTCGTCCATCCGGGTGAAATGTCCTAAACAGCGCAGCCGCTGTTGCTTTAAGCGCTTGACCAGAAAGGTGTTCTTATTTTTTCGAATGCGGAAAAAATCGCCAACTTTTAAAGGTCCATAATCCTCCGAAGAATACTTCGTTCGAACACGCCAATCGCCGTTTCATCCGCTGCTGTCATTGTCCATACTTCTGCGCCGTTTTGCAGGACTGGGATGATAAGCGACTTGTATAGGGCTATTTTTGTTCTTCGCGTGAGGTCTCTGCTCTTGAACTCCCTACTGAGCCCGTAGTAGCATCGGTTTGCGAGCGCGATTCTTCGTCGGATTTCCAGACTAATGTTGTTGTCGCTGGTTATCGTCATTCCGAGGTAAACAAAATCCTCTACAACTTTAAAGTTGTACTCTCCCATTGTAACATATTGTCCAAGACGCAAGGACTTTCTGTCCGCGGATACTAGTTATTTCGTCTTGTCCTCGTTTACCGCTAAACCCATTAGTTCAGACTGCCTCTCAATCTCTGAAAACGCACTGCTTACCGCCCGTTCGGTTTTGCCGATGATGTCAATATCATCGGCATATGCGAGTAGCATTAGATCTTTATGAAGAAATGCGCCCGTTCTGTTGGCATGTGGGCACTGGCGCAGTATATATTCCATCAGTCGATTAAAAAGAAGTCACACGATAAAGTATCGCCCTGCCTAAAACCTCGTTTTGTATTAAATGGTTCGGAGATGTTCTTTCCTACTTTGACGGCGCTTTGCTTACATCTCAACGTCATCATGCAAGGTCGAAAGTACTTTGCTGGTATACCAATAGTAATGTAAAATTGGCTATACAGCCCCAAAGTGGCCAAGCCCAGCTTCTCCTCAATCTCTTGGCGTGTGTGCTTATACTCTTTCGCACAAGAGAAAGGGACCTACAGTTTAACGCCGAATCATGGCTAGTTACTTTACAGCTGGCGATATTAGCCGGTGAAGGTGACCGGATTAGATGTTTCGAGACGGGATCGAACCCACGACCTCCCGCTCAGCAGTCCAGCACACTAACCGCTGGGCCATACGACTAACTAATGGTCGGATGGTTAAGTACTGTAAAGAAAAATAAAATTTTTTAGTCAACTCATTCACCACAATAACAAACAGTCGCCAGACTGTCTGTAAGAGATCCAAACAAATGTCTTAAATTTTGGCTCCAATTTTAATGCTTAATTCATACAATTTGTTTTCTTTTTTTTACAATTTATACATATCTACAACATAAAAACACACACGTTGGGCCCCCTGCATTAATCAAAATGTGCATCAAAGGGAGTTGATGAGGGGTTCTCTCTTCAAGGTACTTGATAAAATTAGAACTCTAAATGCTAGTTTACACGATGAAACCAAAAAAAAAAAAAATATAAACCGACAAAAACTATTTGGTAAATAGTTTTCATTTCGTTTCGAATTGAATCAACTACAAGCGGCAATTCCGCATCTAGGCTGGGGCTAGTTAATGGCTGACTGTTGATGATGAGTCTCATCCTCGGACTTATTGCTGCCCATTATCCAGTCCATAAGAACCATGGACGGCGATCTCAAGGCAGGTTGAGCTGTCGTTAAGAAAGAAAAACAGATTAAGGATTATTAAACTAAGAGCAGGGCCCGGAGTACTTACAAAGATCCACGCCCAAGGGCGTCTGCGAGGCGGGAGCAGGAGCTGATGATAATGGTGTTATAGTCGTTGTCGTAGTGGGCATTGATGGTAGAGTTGGTGCTGGTGCTTGTTTGGCCATGTCCTTCTGCAGCTGAATCATTTGCTGCAGACGCTGTTCTCGTTCATCCACAATTACCTTATCCTTGGAATGCTTTACCGTTTGCAGTTCGGCCAATCTGTGACAAGATAGAGCATGTGGCCAGTTAGATAATGTTGCAGTTGGGAATAATGTGCGTTAGGGTGCGTTCAAACGCACTGGCAGGGTGTCATATTTCGCACCTGAACACCTGCCATGTATTCAGCTTAGTCTGAACAGACTAGATTGGCAACCTGCCAGTGTGTCTGAACGCCTCCTTAGGTTTTGGGTAAAACTGAACCAAGTAACTTGCTGATTTAAGCAAGTGAGAAAGTCTAGGTGTAAACTGTTCGACGTATGAGACATGATGTTATGATTACAATGTGAATGGCTTGTCAATTACATGGTCGAAACAGTTGTTCTGTTTTATTTCAGTTGCACTTACTTGATCTTCTTTCTGGTCATCTCCGTCTGTCCTTTCGTCCGTCTGCTTGTCCATTTGTCTGTCTGTCTGTCCATGCTCATTATTTTATGCCTTGGTTATCTGAAGTGTGACCGTATTCAATGGGCAACTTTCATTAAAAGGTATCATATTTTTTCGCACAATCTTATTCGGAACTTTTTTCGTGCATTGATTAATTACAGTTTTTGAAACGAGTTCGTCGATCAACTCCTACTTCCATGTTTGGCAGTAAATCACCACTGTAAAAGACTGTTAACTTATTGACCTAGAGCCTGCTAAAAAGTTCTATGATTGACATTTAAAAAGGTAACTTAAACAGTTACATTCAGGGGTGTCCTAGAAATCTCTAGAGATTTTAGTATAAACGAACTAAACTTGGACTACTTTATTTGCGAAGTGCCAAGAATCAGACCGCCTACTAGGTTATGTGAAACGAAAACCGTACGCATCAAATCTACTTGGCTTTGAGCAGGCGGTTTCAAATCGCTCAACTTTCGTCATCTAATCTAGTAGGCGGGCATATTTGAGCCCCTTAACATATAAATTCAAACAGCTTTAATATTAAATGCTAACGTTTATATGAAAACCTCTATAGATTTCTGTGACACACCTAATTGTGATGAATGCGTCGGCAGTACGCAGTTGTTAACAACTAAATCAAAAATAGTTTATTTAAATAACAACAAAAACCCCTATTTGAACAGAGATCTCCCCAACTAACAACAGAAGGGCTGGAGTGGGGCGCAGTCGCACGCAAAGCTTTTGCGACTTGGCGTTGGCTGTTGATCTCAACAGTTATAGCAAAGGTGGCATTTGGTAGCCTCTGCCAAACCTCAGAAGACAGGCAAAGACTGCTGATGATTGATTCTGGTGTGCGTGTTTCTTGTTTATAGAAAATTTATAAACAAACATAACTTATTGACCTAGAACCTGCTAAAAAGTTCTGTAATTCTATACCTCTATTCAGAATTTTTTAAAAGACGGCATTCTACTTGCAATTTTAAGTCTTTGCCGCACTATATTGACCAGATAACAAAAAAAAACAAGTAAGAGCGTTGCAGTCGAGTGGCCCGACTCCGAAATACCCTGTACAATTGAGATACACATACAAATACACACACATACACAAACGCACACGGAAATGTTTCCTTCTCCCTGTCATATAAACTCTGGTGCAATACTATAGCCGCACCTTGATTTTTCAGTGTACGCATAAAAAGAGTAAAGGTAGAAAAACTTTGCGATTACCGTTTGAAAGAGCGTTCAAAATGAGAGAAAATAAGTGACAAACATCAACACTCTCAGTGCAAAAATTAAACGTTATGTTTTTTTCTAAGTAGCACGCAACCAAAGACCATGCCTAACACTAGATGGCGCATTTTTCGCATTTATTTATTTATTTCAGCAATCCTTTGGAACCCAGCCAACAGGCACCAATTATCAAAGTGCAGGGCACCAAGTATATCGATAGTGGCGGTGGCTTCCTGCTGGAGCAACCTGTTTTGCCTACAGCCGGCGCTGGTGCTGCTGGTCAGGGCGAATCGACGGCATCGAAGGATTTGCCACCCATCATAGACGATGCCATTGCCATACCCGTCCACTATGAGGAATGCCTGGATTGTGGCGATCAGTATGCCGATTCGTATTTGTTCAACAATTTCAACCATTCGGTTTGCGATAAGTGCCGCGATAACGATGATCGCCATGCGCTCATCACCCGCACCGAAGCCAAGGCTGAGTACTTGCTCAAGGATTGTGATTTTGATAAACGGGAGCCACCGCTACGCTATATCAGCCGCAAGAATCCCCATAATGTACGCTGGGGCGAGATGAAGTTGTATTTGCATTTGCAGGTATTGCAACGGGCCATGGATGTGTGGGGCAGTGAGGAGGAGCTAATGCGTCAGCATGAATCTCGCGAGGATAAACGTGAAATGGGTAAAGCTCGTAAATATAATAAGCAAATGAAGCAACTACGCATGGAGGTCAGAAGCAGTATTTACACCAAGAAAACGCATGCCATACATGAACATGAATTCGGTCCGGATACCTACAACGAGGAGGAGGATAATTATACCCATACCTGTTTATCTTGTCCCTATAGTGAGACCTATGAGAAGATGTGAATTGAATAAAAGTAAAATTTAAGTTGAGAACTATGATGTGAATTATGTATTTGTTTAACATTTAAGTGAATATTTATAATAACAAAATAAAATGATGCTTTTTCATGGCCACCTCACAGCTAATGCCAATGGCTGGAGAAGGAAGTCCATTCGTCAAAATAAACTTGTTGTTGAGCCTTATCTGGTTCTTCATATTCTGTAGAAACTGCCAAATCTGGAAAATGTGAAAAACAGACAATAGCAATTCAATTCTGAGTGCCATCAAAATTACCTCTTAATTAGGTGTAAAAATTATTTAAAACAAAATACTACTTTCAAATGGGTAATCCCCATATTATTTCAATATCATCATTCCGCTGACGAATTCTGGTTTCATTTTCAGCATTTTGGAGCATATAAAGAACGATAAGTTGCGCGATAAATTCAATGGCCAAACCAAAGTATGTACAGTAGATTAATAAAAACACGACTAGTCCATCCAGATTTTCATCGTTCTTCGACTGTAGAATATTCCCGAATTGAATCAAAAAATGGTTCACAAATCTCTTACAGCATAAGCCAATCCAGGGAAGCATTAAGAAGAGGAAGTACTTGTTCATATTCTTTTCATTCAACCATCGGGGGCAGCAGGGCAAACATCGAATCATGGACAGTAGCGCCAATGTCGTTAATAAAGCCGATAAGCAAATATTATGCAAAATGTATGGATAATGGTAAGTAAATACTGTTTTCTCAAAGTGACCCGTCTGCTTGATCATGGTCACCTGTGGTACGGCCGTGATACAGGCTAGCAAGATGGTGCCATAGATAAGCCCTGCAAATAGATCTAAAACCGCCATTTCTGTGGGTAACTAAAAGTTTTTGATTTAATGTGAAGAAGTTTGAAATTTGGGATTGTTTCGACTTACCAACTTGGAGAAAGAAAATAATTTCAGGAAAAGTTGATTTCTAACTGAATCAAACTGAGCAGATTAAAATTGTGTGAAAAATATTTGGTTTACATATGAAGTTTATTTGTCTACGGCCTACTATAGCACAAAATGCTGTCATTCCGAACACGTATATTCCAAATGGAAAATCTTTGATTAAGAAAATGGATAATATCAAAAAGTGTCGAAGCAAGAGGATGGATTCCCCACAAAACGCGCATGATAAGTGTAAAAATAGGCTATTTAAGCAACTTTAAGCTTAAATTACTAAAAATCTAGACTTGATGGACTATCATCTAGAATCACCACTAGGGATGCCGGAAATTAAATCGAATTATGAAGATTTTTGTTACAAAGACGATACATCGGATGTCGAGTATTTTTCTGGTTTCGTCCACAAACTTTTAGCTCTACGCTTTATATAAAAAATATATATAAAAAAAAAGTCTTGCGGTATTTCCGCAATCTTGTCTTTGCAAGCGCGTAGTTCTAGTTGTATTCGTCGCATCGGTTCACGCTACAGCTTTTTGGAAAGCTCTTTTCACGCGCTAACACGTGTTTGATTTATTGTTGTTTGTTTTTAGTCGTTCGTGAGTTATAGCGTCGCAAACGTGGAGCAAAATAAAGAGAAAATACGGCATATAAAATACAGTACTACAACGATAAAGGCAAAAATGCATCTCATGCTGCCAATAAAATTTGTGCAGTTTATGGACCCGATACAGTTTCCATTTCCACCGCACAACGATGGTTTCAACGTTTTCGTTCTGGTGCAGAGGTGATCGAAGATGCGCTACGGTCCGGAAGGCCTGTAGTCGAAAATTGCGATAAAATCGCTGAATTGATCAAAAGAGACCGGCATAGTAGCAGCCGTAGCATCGGCCAAGAGCTGGGCATGAGTCATCAAACCGTTATAAACCATTTGAAGAAGCTTGGATTCAAAAAGAAGCTCGATGTATGGGTGCCACACGACTTGACGCAAAAAAACATTTTTGCCCGTATGGATGCATGCGAATCGCTTCTGAATCGCAACAAAATCGACCCGTTTTTGAAGCGGATGGTGACTGGCGATGAAAAGTGGGTCACTTACGACAACGTGAAGCGCAAACGGTCGTGGTCGAAAAGCGGTGAAGCTGCCCAGACGGTGGCCAAGCCTGGATTGACGGCCAGGAAGGTTCTTCTGTGTGTTTGGTGGGATTGGCAGGGAATCATCCACTATGAGCTGCTCCCCTATGGCCAAACGCTCAATTCGGACCTGTACTGCCAACAACTGGACCGCTTGAATGCAGCACTCATGCAGAAGAGGCCATCTTTGATCAACAGAGGCCGAATTGTCTTCCATCAGGACAACGCCAGGCCACACACATCTTTGGTGACGCGCCAGAAGCTCCGGGAGCTCGGATGGGAGGTTCTTTTGCATCCACCGAATAGTCCGGATCTCGCACCAAGTGATTACCACCTATTTCTGTCCATGGCGAACGAGCTTGGTAGTCGGAAGTTGGCCACAAGAGAGTCCTGTGAAAATTGTCTCTCCGAGTTTTTTGCCAATAGGGAAGCGAGCTTCTATAAGAGGGGCATTATGAAGTTGGCATCTCGTTGGGAACTCGTCATCGAACAAAACGGCGCATATTTGACTTAAATCGCATTATTATAACCAATTTTATGAACAATTGAAAATTCAATAAAAATACCGCAAGACTGTTTTTTTATAACAATTTGTTTTCTATTTAAGGTAATCATCTTTCCTCAATCCCATTTATATAAATTCACTAGCAGGTAAAAGGCGTGCGTTGCTACTCCTTCTTAAGAATTTAAACACAAAACGAAGAAGTGACATTCACTTGTCAATTGCCATCAATTCAATCTTCATGATTATCTAAACACTTAAAAACGTTTTTTAAAACTTCGCGGGTTATTTTTGGTCCGTTTGATTTACACCTTCTATTTACCCGTCTTCATTCCAACTTCATAAAAAAAATATTGCAAATTTTAAAGTTTCCTTAAACCGATTGACCGACACCTCCTATTTACCCGTCTTTAATTGCCAACTATTAAATCTTCAACTAATCATAAAATGTTTTGTATTTCCGGATTTATTGGATCGCTTGATCTTGACCCGTGAGTTTACCCGTCTACTTTATAGCCTAGCTCAGACAAAAATTTTGAAAATTTTCGCGACTTTTTAGACCGTTCGATCTAACCATTTACGTATTAACGATTGCCATCTATAAAACCAAATGTTTGGTTATTCCGGGTCAAGGTCATCCGTCCCATCCAAGGAATGAAAAACGGTGGATTCTTTGTTTCCCAATATATTTGGAGCCCACATCGGGGTCCGTCTTCAGGGGGCTAATAAACAACATTGAACAGATATAAATAACAAGATTTTAGCTAACGAAAAGTGAACAACATTCGAACCTATACATACATTGATACGGGACAAGAAACAAGTGCTCGCCTCGGAGTTTAATGTAAAACTAATTAATCCTAATGTTTGTTTTGGTCAAGTAAGTGTCTATATATGTGTGCGCAGTTCTCTGTGTCCGATTTAAAGTTCAGCCTAATATTTGTTGGTGTATTAATTATATACAACATCTCCAGAGTAAAACGCTTGTTGTAGTTACGCTCTTGCTGTAGAATACTTGTGGCATCAAAATCAGGAGAATGTACGCTCTTTGCACAACGGGCCGCAAGTGCTGTTTTTTGTGTGTTAATCTCGTTTCGTCTTTTTATATCTGACCTGTGTCCAGATATTCTCGTCTAAGTTTTGATTTTGTCGTTCCAACATATATTTTGTCACATATGTTGGTCCCGTCTCCAGCGCATGGTATTTGATATATTAGATTATTCTTGTCCGTCTTTGCAACCTGACTCTTCATATTGCTAAACAGAGCAGCCATGGTGAATGTTGGCTTGTGGGCTATCGCATAGGTCAGCTTTGGCTAGTCTTTCCGAGTACTGGGGAATATATGTCACTGATTTATATGTTTTGGTCTGTTGAGCTCGTGTTGTTGTGGATTCTTTTCCCATACCTTTGATGATGGACTTAATGATATTGTGGGGAAAGTCATTCTTGGTCAGTATATTTTTAATTTTGACTAAATTCTCAGTGTGGAATATTTTTTTTTTTTTCGCTTGGTATCTAGTATTCGCTTAGCAAGATTTCTTGCTGTGTTGATAACCATGTTTTTGGATGTTTAGAATGGTAATTTAAAATCCGTCCTGATACTGTAGGTTTTTTGATACCAGTTAACTTTTAGCGTGTTGTCAATCCTGTGCACTGCTGCGTCTAAAAAATGGTAGTTGTGTTGTCAGCTTCTAATTCTATTTGTAAATTGTATGTCCTTGTGATATGAATTTAGCACCTGTAGAGTTGCTTGGATGCCCTTTTTTATTATTAAAATAGATTGATAATATATTTTTTTTATTTTGTTGTTGTTTGTTTTTTTAAAATTAAAAAAATTTTTTTTTAAAAAATATATTTTTTTTTTTTTTTTTTGTTTTTTTAAAATAAAATTAAATTTAATTTATATTTATTTTTATTTTTTAAATATAAATTTTTTTTTTTTTTTTTTTTTATAAATTTTTTTTTTTTTTTTTTTTATGTGTGCATTCGTCAAAATAAACTTGTTGTTGAGCCTTATCTAGTTTCATTTTTGTTGGAACTTCCAAAATTTGGGAAAAGAGACGACAATAGCAATTCAATTCTGAGTGCCATCAAAATTACCTCTTAATTAGGTGTAAAAATTATTTAAAACAAAATACTACTTTCAAATGGGGATTACATCATATTAATTCAACATCGTATAATATTTCAATATCATCATTCCGCTGAAGAATTATTTCATTTTCAGCATTTTGGAGCATATAAAGAACGATAAGTTGCGCGATAAATTCAATGGCCAAACCAAAGTATGTACAGTAATAATAAAGCCAACGACTAGTCCATCCAGATTTTCATCGTTCTTCGACTGTAGAATATTCCCGAATTGAATCAGAAAATGGTTCACAAATCTCTACAGCATAAGCCAATCCAGGGAAGCATTAAGAAGAGGAAGTACTTGTTCATATTCTTTTCATTCAACCATCGCGGGCAGCAGGGCAAACATCGAATCATGGACAGTAGCGCCAATGTCGTTAATAAAGCCGATAAGCAAATGTTCTCCAAAAATGTATGGATAATGGTAAATAAATACTGTTTTCTCAAAGTGACCCGCTGCTTGATCATGGTCACCTGTGGTACGGCCGTGATCCAGGCTAGCAAGATTGTGCCATAGATAAGCCCTGCAAATAGTTCTAAAACCGCCATTTCTGTGGGTAACTAAAAGTTTTTGATTTAATGTGAAGAAGTTTGAAATTTGGGATTGTTTCGACTTACCAACTTGGAGAAAGAAAATAATTTCAGGAAAAGTTGATTTCTAAGTAAATCAAACTAAGCAGATTAAAATTGTGTGAAAAATATTTGATTTGCTTATGTAGTTATTTCCGAACACGTATATTCCAAATGGAAAATCTTTTTGATTAAGAAAATGGTTAGGGAGAAGTATCTTTTGGATAATATCAAAAAAGTAATGAAGCAAGAGAATGGATTCCCACAAAACGCGCATGATAAGTAAAATAGGCTATTTAGCAACGTTAAGCTTAAATTACTAAAAATCTAGACTTGATGGACTATCATCTAGAATACCAATAGATGCGGAAATTCAAATCGAATTATGAAGATTTTTGTTACAAAGACGATACATCGATGTCGAGAGTATTTTTCTTGGTTTCGTCCACAAACTTTTAGCCCTACGCTTTATATAAAAATATATTAAAAAAATAGAGGGAAGCTAACTGGCTGTACCGAAGTTTATATACCCTTGGAGCATGATATATGCTGCCAGTTTTTATATGGCAATACGATATATTCATCAAAAAGTTTTTCTCACTAGAACTACATTTTGGACCGATCGTTCCTATGGCAGCTATATGCTATAGTCATCCGATTTAAATCAAACTTGACAAAATTGTGTGGTAGTATATAATATAGATCTGTACAACGGGAGCGATAGCATTGAAAACAAAAAGTTTTTCTTACTAAGACTTTTTTTCAGACCTATCTTTTGTATGGCAGCTATACTATATAGTTGCCCGATTTGCATAAAACTTGCTGAAATTATGTGAAAGCATAGAAAACTTATAAATACGGGGGTTGGGAGCGATAGCATTGAAAACAAAAAAAGTTTTTCTCACTAAAAACTACTTTTTTCAACCGATCGTTCCTATGGCAGCTATATGCTATAGTCATCCGATCCGGGCCGGTTCCGACAAATGCAGCGTATTTATACCAAAAGACTTCGTGCAAAGTTTGGTTGAGATAGCTTTAAAACTGACGGAGGAGATAGCATAGAAACAGACGGACAGACGGACAGACGGACGGACAGACGGACATGGCTATATCAACTCAGCGCGTTAGATCAGAATTTTATCTTTATGTGGTCGGAGGTGTTTTTAAAAAAGAATTTTCTCTCGTCAAGGGTATAAAAAAAGTCTTGCGGAATTCCACAACTGGTAGCGCTAGTTGTATTCGTCGCATCAGGCTATGCCATAGCTAGTTAAAAGGCGCTGCAACACGTGTTTGATTTATTGTTGTTTGTTTTTAGTCGTTCGTGAGTTATAGCGTCGTAAACGTGGAGCAAAATAAAGAGAAAATACGGCATATAAAAATACAGTACTACAACGATAAAGGCAAAAATGCATCGCATGCTGCCAATAAAATTTGTGCAGTTTATGGACCCGATACAGTTTCCATTTCCACCGCACAACGATGGTTCAATGTTTTCGTTCTGGTGCAGAGGTGATCGAAGATGCGCTACGGTCCGAAGGCTCAGACGAAAATTGCGATAAAAATCGCTGGAATTGATTAAAAGGAACCGGGTATAGTAGGAGCCGTGCATCTGCCAAGAGCTTCGCATAAGTCATCAAACCGTTATAAACCATTTGAAGAAGCTTGATTCAAAAAGCAGCTCGATGTATGGTGCCACAATGACTTGATGCAAAAAACATTTTTGCCCGTATGGATGCATGCGAATCGTTTTCGAATCGCAACAAAATCGACCCTGCTTTTGAAGCGGATGGTGACTGGTGATGAAAAGTGGGTCACTTACGACAACGTGAAGCGCAAACGGTCGTGGTCGAAAAGCGAGAAGCTGTCCAGACGGTGGCCGGGCTTTTCCGATTGACGCACAGGAAGGTTCTTCTGTGTGTTTGGTGGGATTGGCAGGGAATCATCCATCATGAGCTGCTCCGCTATAGCCAAACGCTCACTCCGGACCGAAACGCCAACAACTGAATTCGCTTGAATGCAGCACTCATGGAAGAGGCCATCTTTGATCAACAGAGGCCGAATTGTCTTCCATCAGACAAACGCCAGCCACAACACATCTTTTGCGACGCGCCAGAGTTCGGGAGTCGATGGCAACAAGATTAACAAATTATTTCATCCATGCGAACGAGCCAGGTCAGTTAACACAAGAGAGTTCCCAGAAAATCGTCTCTCCTATCTTTGCTAACAGGGAAGTGAGCTTCGCGAGTAAGAGGGGCATTGCGAAGTTGCATCTCGTTGGAACTCGTCATCGAACAAAACGGCGCATATTTGACTTAAATCGCATTATTATAACCAATTTTAAGGAACAATTGAAAATTTCAATAAAAATACCGCAAGACTTTTTGACAACCTTATACAATATATCAAATACCATGTACAGACGGGACCAACATATGTGACAAAATATATGTTGGAAACGACAAAATCAAACTTAGACGAGAACATCATCTGGACACGGGCCGACATAAAGACGAAACGAGATTAAAGGCCTATACGCAGAGATAAATTTTTAGTTTGGAACGATATCACAGGCCAACAAAATGACCATCTTTGTGAGGTGCAGCCTGATGATTTAGTAAAAATATGATAAGTTTATGTTCACTGATTCCAAAACTGGTTTCGGTTTAGCTCCATCAGCTCTTGTTTCCAAGATATGGCGGAAAAACGAAAACGTTGCATTTTTGGCACTCTAGGATTTATGGAGGCCACACTAAGCATAAATATGTAAGTTTATGAGCTATTTGCGACAAAGCACATATCAATGTATTTTTAAAAAATTAAAGGCGCTATATTAGTACAGCGAAAAGTGTCTAAATTGGCCTCTAAAGTCATATATCTTTCGACTTATATCATTTTTATCAAAATAAATCATCCCGTACAGGCTAACGCGGTTCTTGGATTAATATATTCCCCATCTGAGCATATGGCCAAACATATGATCTAATTTTGTGATTTTTATGGCATTTAAATCAGCTCATTTGGCAAAGTTATAGCCCGTTAAAGAGGAAAATACATATTTATGTTTATGGGAGGATGACTAGATTCGTAATTTAAATTCTTATAGGAACTGTGAAAAGGCTACTTGTTTCAACATAGAACTTTTGGAGAAAAAGGCAAATGTTAAATAACATTCAGGGAGTACTACGATTTCAACGCAAACCTTAAATAAACAAGCAAACTTATGCTTTATTGTACTCAAAAAAAAAACTAGTAGGATAAACCCAGGGGCTTAAAAATGGTTTCCATTGTATTGGGCCAGCAAAATGGATACACTAAATATCCCTGTTTCTTGTGCTTCTGGGATAGTAGGGCAACAAATGAACATTGGGTACGAAAGGACTGGCCTTTGAGAGAGACATTGACAATTGGTGAAAAAAATATAATAAACAAACCTCTAGTGAGCAGAAATAAGATTGTCTTACCACCCCTCCATATTAAACTTGGATTAATGAAGCAATTTGTGAAAGCGTTAAATCGTGATGGGGCGTGCTTCCAATATATTTGCAAAAAGCTTTCCTCGCTAAGTTTGGAAAAAATTAAGGCTGGTGTTTTTAATGGACCTCAAATTCGCCAATTAATTAAAGATAAGTCATTTGCTGAATCCATGACCCTGAATGAACTGAATGCGTGGGACTCATTTGTCTTAGTCGTTTCAAACTTCTTGGGAAACTACAAAGCTGACAATTATGTTCACCTAGTTTCAAGAATGCTACAGGATTACAGGATTCTTGGATGCAGAATGAGCATCAAAGTGCACTATTTACATAGCCACCTGGACCACTTCCCCGAAAATTTGGGGAGTTTAAGTGAAGAGCACGGTGAACGTTTTCACCAGGATATAAAAACAATGGAAATGAGATACCAAGGTCGATGGGACGTACATATGATGGCTGACTATTGCTGGAGTTTAAAAAGAGACTGCTTTTGTACTCACAAAAAAAAATCAAATAAAAGAAGTTTTGATTAGAATGATAACTTATGTTGTCTCATTTACATATATGTATATCAATTTTAATATTGGGCATTAGATAGATAGCTTAAAATTAAAAATAAATGTTTTTATAGTTTATTGAAAAGATTTAAGATTTGGGCATTGTTGGTGCATGCACGGAGCCAAAAAAAAATACATTTTCTTTAAAGCCATCTGAAAGTTTATTTTTTTTCGACTAGGCTAACTTTTGGGCTGATATTGATACTAAGGACGGATTGCGCAGCAGACATGAGGCGAGGCAAAAATTGGTGGCATCGCTACTTCTCTAGAGGAGGCATCATGTTCGTCATCGCCTCCCAGTAGGTTAGAGAAGTGGCTTCTCCATTTGTTAAGCACCACTTGCGGATCGGCGACCAGATTCCCGTGCTCGGGCTTAAAACCTTCTGTTTATTGCTTAATTTTTTGGTAAAATTTTCGAGTCTCACACATGCTGAATAACATCTCGACTTCCTCGCGCATGGGCCTTTCCTGCTCATTCTTTTTTCTTCTAACGAGGCGCTTCTAATCTTTTCTTTTCTCCCGGTATCGCTCCTTAACAGCCCGCGTTGCTCCCGACTGAAGAGTTCTTCTGTAGGCAGCGTCTTTCTCTGCAGTAGCGCTGCGGCACTCCTCATCGTACCAAGTTCGCCTTCGAGGGGACTCGGAGTACCTGAGTATCTCCTTGGCAGCAGTACTCATGGAGTGTGATATACGATTCCACTGTTCGCATATATCGGAAGAAGATGGGAAGGTTTCCCTGAGCAGTTCGGCGAGTTTAGCTGTGTAGGCTTCTTGTGATCCCTTGTGATTGCAGCTTCTCGACGTTTGGTACAGAATATATAAAACGTAGTACTCCCTGAATGTTATTTAACATTTGCCTTTTTTCTCCAAAAGTTCTATGTTGAAACAAGTAGCCTTTTCACAGTTCCTATAAGAATTTAAATTACGAATCTAGTCATCCTCCCATAAACATAAATATGTATTTTCCTCTTTAACGGGCTATAACTTTGCCAAATGAGCTGATTTAAATGCCATAAAAATCACAAAATTAGATCATATGTTTGGCCATATGCTCAGATGGGGAATATATTAATCCAAGAACCGCGTTAGCCTGTACGGGATGATTTATTTTGATAAAAATGATATAAGTCGAAAGATATATGACTTTAGAGGCCAATTTAGACACTTTTCGCTGTACTAATATAGCGCCTTTAATTTTTTAAAAATACATTGATATGTGCTTTGTCGCAAATAGTTCATAAACTTACATATTTATGCTTAGTGTGGCCTCCATAAATCCTAGAGTGCCAAAAATGCAACGTTTTCGTTTTTCCGCCATATCTTGGAAACAAGAGCTGATAGAACAAAACCAATGATACAGTTTTGTTCAGTGCAATCTATATTAACATAATCTGATAAAAATAGACCTGCACCAAAAACAGTGTTATCAATGTATGTATTGGTTCGAATGTTGTTCACTTTTCGTTAGTTAAAATCTTGTTATTTATATCTGTTCAATGTTCTTTATTAGCCCCCTGAAGACGGACCCCGATGTGGGCTCGAAATATATTGGGAAACAAAGAATCCACCGATTTTTATTCCTTTGATGGGACGGATGACCTTGAGCCGGAATAAGCAAACATTTATATTTACACAGATCAGGTCGCTAAAACCAAGACATTAAATTAATGCGGTAAAAAAAAGACCATAAATTTTTTATTTTTGCAACGCTAAATCGGCCAATCCGGCCTCTGTGCGCCGTACAATTAGTAGAAGTAGTAGCTGAGTAGTATGACTGTGCTGATTCTTAAGTCGATTTTCCAGATAAAAATTTAAAAAATCTGCAATAATAATTATCCTCACCTTATCAAACTCGTCAATAAAGAAATCATTCCACTTATGAGTTAGCGGTTTGGTAAGGTTCATTCAGAACATGGGGTACCCCCCACTTCCAATTAAAATTAACTAAAATTCTGCTTAAATTTGATATGCTGCAAAGGTTATGCATAAGTTTTGAAGTTCATGGACCCGCTCCTTTTTTCCACTCTAGTCTTTTCTTAATTTGTGTTTCTGTTGTGTTTGCATTAGCATAAATCACTGAAATTTCTCGTTAGCCCTTAATTAGCACAGTGAACAAATCAAATGAAAAATGCTCAACTTTGGTTCTCATTTCTTGGCAACGTTTTTAATTTCAATTAGCACCCCTCTACCCCCTCCAAAATAACTGACCAGGCGAATGGCGAGTGTATCATCTGACCGATGGACCATACCCAGAGTTCTTAGGCCTGGGCCTGAGGCCAGGGGCTGGTTTTGCCAGCCACTTGATTTATGTGGCTTCATTAGACATTCCGCACATAGCCAAAAACTGGCTAAGTGATTGCCAAAAAACTAAAAGCGAACACAGGGCAAACGCAATTAGAACCAAAAACCGGGTTAAGTGGAACGTTGCAAACGGACGGAAAGGGAGGGACGTGTATGACCGGGAAGCTGTAGTTTTGCTATTGACCAGCATGGAATACTTTTGGTTGCCACCTACACATGTTAAGCGCTCAAAGGGAATGACCAAACACACACACACTCACAGTGAAAAAAGGGTTCGGTGTTTGTTCGTGTGAGCCGCAAAAATATTTGCATAGTTACCTTTAATGTGGTTCGACAGCGTTTTACTCGACGAGAGTTGAGTTCTTCAACAACAAACGAACAAAAGTTTTC